>BQNB010165216.1:0-14247 GCA_026074375.1 Tanacetum coccineum | reverse complement strand
TTACAAAACCTTGAAGCTACGAATAGATTGACAGAACAATGAAAAAGAAGATTTATATCTCAATGTCCTAGGACCTCCTTTTATACACCAAGGAGTCCTAACTGGCTTACAATATTTTCCTAAGTTATCATGATCTTCTAAACAAATAACTTATACGTATCTTTTACAAAAATATCTCATACTTATCACATAAGTATTCTTGATCTTCAATCAATCTTTATCTTTTCAGCAGTCTTAATCCTTGAGCAGTTGTAATCTTTCAGCAGTTGTAACTTTGTACCAGCAGCACTAACTCTGAATAAGCAGTTGTAACTTTGTACCAGCAGCACTAACTGAGTACAAGCAGCATTAACTACTTAGAATATTTTCTTCATTCTTCATCAGCAGTACTAAGTTACACTAGCAGTACTAACTTTACTAGCAGTAGTAATATACACTAGCAGTAGTAACTTACACTAGCAGTACTAACTACTTAGCATATTTTTCATAAAGATTACTAACAACACTAATTTATGCTTAGCAGTACTAACACACACCTGAGCAGTAGTAACTTCAAGAACATCATGAAGTCTTTTAATCCCAACAGTTATTGTGTGCAGGTTATGTATCAAGTAATTTCACAAAAGTATGTTTGAAATTTTTTTAAATTTAAGCATAATTTAAGCATTTTATGTGAAAAATAGGAAAAGTATACATTCTAATTCCCATCCCCACTTGAATTATACAACGTCCTCGTTGTATAGATAAAACATTAAAAACGGGAAATAAAAGAATTCGAATGAGAAACTCCCATGATATTTTGCTCGGTAGATTCTCCATGTTGATTTTATGAGCAAGATTGTGTGTTGAACAGCCGTCTTGAAGTTTCAAGACTCCAACACTTCTAGATTTCCATATTGTAGATACTTTACCAACTTTGTCGATTTCTTTGCAGCGAGGTCCTGTGCAAAATATATGAAAAACATGCAAAATCCTATCTCGGGTATCTACGGTTAATTAAATAAGATAAATAAACTGTACAGGAAACCAATATGCCGTATCCATAAACTGGAATACGATGTATCAGGAAACCTATAAAAGTATCTAAATACGGGTTAGTCTGTTCAACACGCCGTATCATGTGCATGAATACGCCGTATTAACTGATAACGTCCAGACATTCAATACGCCGTATGGTATGGAGCGGATACGCCTTATTGATGCCTGGGAAGACAGACTCAATAAAATTAAATAACAATCCGGGTTGTCTCCTGGGAAGCACTTTTGTTTACAGCGAAGTCTTTAAGTTAGACTTTTCTTCCTTCATCTTCATTCGGTCTCATGTACGCTTATGTGCCTGCGTGTGAGCCATTCTTCCATCTCCGCATCTTAGACATATTCAGGTCCTAAGTTCAAGACCCCCTTGTAGAAACTCTTGAGCTTTTGGTACGCGTGCGAGATCCCATTCATCTTATCTTCTTCATTTACCTTTAGTAATGGCGGGATCTTGTTGCATTGTTTATTAGTGCGGTGTTTAAACCTAGGATGTGACTGCACCATTTAGTAAGTAACTTCTTCATTACCATTGTGAATGGTAATCATTCCTTCGAACCGTCTTGCATTAATCCCAAATTCTCTCAAAAACGGTTCACCAAAAATAACATCGCCCATTCCTTCATCACGATAAGCATCCATATCTTCTAAAAGTACAAAATCTGTTAAGATAGAAAAAGTTCTAACAAAGATAGGTATGTTCATTAAGGCTCCAACTACATTGTTTCCCTTGTATTTCAATTTGTCCTTTCTTATGGAATTATAAAACTTTTTGGACATCACATTTACGTACAAGATTGGGAAAAAATTAGTGTGTAAAAATTCAAAACCTATCATGCAAGAGAACTTCAAGTTGTGGGCACAATCAATACGGATCTTCTTATCGTGGTCGCAATCACTAGGATATCTAAAAAATTTGCTAACCATTCTAGCATCATTCCTAGCTCTAAATTCCTCAATTACCTCACCTTCCTCAATGGTGGGCATTAAATCATCAACTTGATCTCTCCTAAGTTCTAATGGTACATTAAGATCATTTAGTTCTATGTAATCCTCAAAGAAGGGGTCTAATGATCTATTCAACACCAAAGTCTCTCCCATTAGCCTAGCTTCTAAATCAAGTTCCATTCTTTCTCTTAAGCTTAGCATGTAGACCCTCTTAATTAAACTACTAGCAGGCTTAACACTTTTGAAAATTATTTTCTCTTACCCAACCCTCAAAGTAATCTTCCTTTTGAAAACATCAATCTTAGCATGGGCAGTAGAAAAAAATGGTCTTCCGAGGATCAAGAGCACTTTGACATCCTCGGGCATATCAAGAATTATAAAGTCTATGGGGAAAACAAATTTGCCAATCCCTACTAGCGCGTTTTCAGCAATTACTTTTGGATATTTCATAGTCCTATCTGCTAATTCAACTGTCAACTTAGTGTGAGCTAATTCGCCTAAACCTAAGTTAAGGTAGGTCGAGAGAGGCATGACACTTACGCTAGCTCCTAAGTCAGCAAGGGCATTATTAAAGCAAACATTATTAATATAGCAAGGTAAAGTTTAACTCCCCATGTCTTTCTCCTTCTGGGGTATGGATTTATCGATATGTGAAGCTCTGATGTGTCGTTGTGTGGTGTATATTTCATAGATTCAAGTTTTAAATTTATATTTTGCCAACTAAACCAAAAATAACACTTTAACGGGCAGTGTACCCGATCGGTAGTAGTTTCGTAATGTAGGGTGTCGAACACTTGAAGCGAGGTTAAATCTTATCAATTTAATTAATATCTTGGTTATCTAATCTATGTTAATTATATTTTATTCTAAACCTATGTCAGTCCTAGTTCCTAATTCTAACGGGAAAATGGGGTTTTCAGCCTGAGAGACTGGCACGGTTTGGTTGGTGACTACAATCAACTCAAGACACTTTAATCCACAAAAGCTAATTAACAAAAGATAAAAGAGCGGTCAAGCCAAATATAAGAAAATTGCATTAACCATTATTAATCTGATTAGAAAGTTGGTTTGTTTATTAAGTGCAATGATTTCTTCTCTCGAGGCGGCATATCATTCTTAAGACTTAGGCGTTACATCATCCTAAGACCTAGACACATTAATGATGTCACAATTAAATCATCCGCATAAAGCATCCTTATTTGCTGATTATAATCTATCTTAGGGATTAAAGCAATGGTGATCTTGTTAAACCCTAGCTCGAAGAGACTTTACCCACTTACCGCTTAATGGCAATTTATACACTAGTAGTCCACTTGTCCAACTATCCAATGGAATCAGAACGTTACTTGTTGATTTATCTAGGTCACCTGCTAGTCAACACGATCAATAAACCATTGGTAATATCCAATTAACTAGTTAAGCCCGAAGCGTATCATAGACACAGATTTAGAAGGACAATATTTGTGTAACTATGAATCTAGATGTATAAATTACTATATGGAGAGCTATCCCAGACTCTAGATCTACTTGGTCCGTATCACTAGATCCAGTTGAATGATAGGTCGCATACAAAAGCACGTAAACAAGTATAAATTGATAAACATAAACAAGCACTCAACGATAAATCAAGAAATCAAGATAAACAAATACCAAATATTTAGATCTTCATAATAATGGCTAATACCCGAAGGTATTAGCCTTCAAATGTCATAATAAATACAAAAGCAATTATTTAGCCAAGGTAAACTAACCGAGTTAACGAATGATACCAAAAACTAAACGATTACTAAAGTATATGGAATTACACGTTGTTTCCTATGGAATTGATTACGTTGCTCGACCTCTTCTGCTCTTTTTCTCCTCTAAAAATCGACTTTTATGGTTTAGGTATCGAGAATATGATTTAGCACCTTAAAACTCATTTTTGAGTTTTCTATTTATAAGGTCTGGAAGTCGGTTCGATACAGCGTATCCAAGGATTGGATACGGCGTATTGGGGATTTCTTGGAGTAGGGACCACACTTGATATCTTCTAGAATATTATATTGATTCCATATTTTCAATACGGAGTATAGGTCTTCTCTGGATACGGTGTATTGAGCTTTATTCATTTGTGGTCTTTGGTGAGTGCAGACATGGATACGCCGTATCTTCCTTGATGAATACGGCGTATTGGTCTTCAGAATAGTAATCTTCAAAATATTTTTATTTAAGCTCCAGAATGCGCGCCTTTTGCTAACTTTCACCAATTACTCTATAATTACTGCAATTCTCAAATATAAACGATTAAGTAACAATTCTTTGCAATAACTATACAAAATGGATTAATAACATGGGATAAATGATGCTATAAAATAGACGTTATTTGATGTCATCAAATATCCCCCCACTTGAATCCTACTTGTCCTCAAGTAGCCTTTAGAAGTTTATAAAGATGTTTCCCTAAGGATATTTTCCGTTAAAGCATTTATTTGATCTATTACAAGTACACAACCAAACACCTCATGAAATAGGAAGATGAAAACACTCAAATCACCTTACTAATCTATGTGGTAACATGTAACTAAATCACTCAATTACTCAGTCGTGACGAGTATTCTATCATAAGCTTGGCAAGGATACACATCTCCACCGCTAAAGCTAAGGAGTAACAAGTTTATATAGGTAAATATGGGTTTTTGTATGGAAAGGCTTACGGTTTGATCATTCTACAATCTTTTACCAGAAGTACCACTCCAACAAGGCAGCTGAAGCACACATACATGGCCGTAACGACGGAATAGACATGTGTGTTCGATCACATCCTCATTCGAATTTAACCAACAGTTAGGATGAAGAATGATATAGGGTAGGAACCTTCTAACTTTCACCAAAAGTCGTAAACCAACGAGGTACGAAACATGCATACATGGCCGTAATGACGGAATAGACACGCATGTTCGTATAACTCCTCATTCGCGTAAAACCAAAGGCTAATCATTAGATGAGACGGAAGTAAATTGTTGTTAAATAAAAATCAAGAAACAAATAGATTAAGACTAAAGTACAAGTTGCTAGACACTTTTTCATGACCGTTACCATGATAAAGACACAACTATATACAACGTCTTGATCATCGATAAAAAACAACAACCTAAGTTGGCGTTCCCGTAACGGTCAACTTCCCAATCATCCTAAAACTTTACATACTCTACAAGGCAAGTGGTGATATCTTCCACTCTGTACAATACTCTACATCGTTGATTTTTTAGACGTAACAACGAATAATCGATCCTTCGTGTAATTCCTTCGGTAGTTGCGAAATGATTATCTTCAAACTTTCTTTCTCACTCTTTTTGTTATATATATATTTTTTGTTTTTTTACCAAACATTGCTTCAAATCTCGGTGTAGTTTCACCATCTTCACGATCATAATAATTCCGGATAATTCCTTTGGTAGTTCTTCATCCTTCGGTTTCACCATTAATTGTAATGGTAGTAAAATCACATGAGTTTTGACTACTAATATACATTCCCATTTGCAATGTGCAAATTTCCAACCGCACAAAAGATAGAAAATGACACGAGACTTAGGAAATACAAACTTTACACTTTAAGCAACTAGAAACTATTAATTAAACTTAATCTAATAGGGTAGGTTAAGGTGTAAGGGTGTAACAAAACAAATAGTTGGTGTAATTCCTAAAGGATTGGATCTACGGGTTGTTCTAGTGGATCTTCACTCTAAAGATGAGAGTGGAAAGGTTTTAAAAGAGAGGTTAACTAATCGGTGTAGTTAGTTAATAAGCAACATGTAAAGGCGATTTGGGTGTAATCCTAAAATTTACCAATTTAAACAAGTTACTCCATCTAAATCCATAGTACTCATCATTGTGGTCTCAAATAGATATACCAAGCCAAGTTCTAAAGTCTACAACATCACCGACACACTCATATTTTGTGGAATTTGGGTAAACATTTGGAAATGGATAGGCTAAATTCTCACAATATCTACAAGGGTTATTGTGTGCGGGTTTTGTTACATGTAATTTCACAAAAGTATGCTTGAAATTTTTTTTAATTTGAGCATAATTTAATCATTTTAGTGTGAAAAATAGGACAAGTAAACATTCTAATTCCATCCCCCCACTTGAATTATACAACGTCCTCGTTGTATATATAAAACATTAAATACGGGAATTTAAAAAGAATTAGAATGAGAAACTCCCCTGATATTTGCTCGGTATATTCTCCAAGTTGCGTTTATGAGCAAGATTGTGTGCTGAAAAAGCGTTTGAATCCTAGCACGAACAGCACACACATAGAATTCCAGAAAATATGCATTCCACCAACTTCGTCGATATTTCTTTCACGAGGTCCTGTAGAAAATATTGGAAGAAAATGTGTATTCCTATCTTGGTACCTACGGTTAATTTAAACTAAACTAAACAAAATACGGGTCAGTCTGGTGGATACGGCGTATCAGGTTAGTGAATACGCCGTATTCAAAATCTGACAATAATGTTTTTAAAGTGCAATAAAAAGTAAAGACTGATAATGTCCAGACAATCAATACGCCGTATGGTAAGGAACGGATACGCCGTATTGATGTCTGGGAAGACAGACTCGATAAAATTAAATAACAATCCGGGTTGTCTCCCGGGAAGCACTTTTGTTTACAGCGAAGTCTTTAAGTTAGACTTTTCTTCACCATCCCTTTCATTCCATCTCATGCACGCTAATGTACCCGCGTGTGAGCCATTCTTCCGTCTTTGCATTTCGCATGTAATCGGGTCCTAGATTCAAAACTCCTTTGTAGAACCCTTTAAGCTTTTGGTATGCATGCGAGATTCCATTCTTCTCATCTTTCTCACTTACCTTCAGTAATGGTAGGATCTTGTTGCATTGCTCATTAGTGTGGTGTTTAAACCTCAGATGTGATCGCACCATTTGGTAAGTTACTTCATCATCACCTTTGTAAAGGGTAATCATTCCTTCAAACCGTCTTGCTTTAATTCCAACTTCTCTTAAGAACGGTTCGCCAAAAATAACATCGTCCATTCCTTTATCACGATAATCCTTCATATTTTCTAAAACTGCAAAATCCGTCACAACAGAAAAGGTTCCAACAAAAATAGGCACATTCATTAAGGATCCTACAATATTATTCCCTTTGTACACCATCTTATCTTTCATTATTGAATTATGAAACTTTTTGGACATTACAATGACATATAATAATGGGAAAAAGTTAGCATGCGTGAATTCAAATCCTATCATGCAAGAAAACTTTAAGGTGTGAGCACAATCTATACAGATCTTCTTATCATCGTCGCAATAACTAGGGTAATCATCGATTCTAGTATCAAGATTTTCATCCCTAGTTCTAAATTCCTTAATTACCTTACCTTCCTCAATGGTGGGCATCAAATCATCTCCTTAATTTCTCCTAAGCTCAATTGGTCCATTTAGATCATTTAGTTTAATGTAATCTTCCAAGAAAGGGTCTAATGATCTATTCAACACCAAAGTCTCTCCTATAAGCCTAGCTTCTAAATCAAGTTCCATTCTTTCTCTCAATATTAGCATGTAGACTGTTTGCAGTAAAATAATATATAAGTATAGAAAATTACCAAACTACCCTTGAGGACAAAGGTAGTAAGGAAAATCTTCACAATTATATATAATAATACGTATATTAACCGGGAAGTATGATTCCCGGGTCGTTATTCCCCAACGATTTATGAAATTGAAACCACGTTTGTTGTTCGGACAATGATTTGAATTGGTAACAAAGATTGATTTGATTATCTACTTCTATGAATTAAAAAAACAATTAAAATAAGCAAATGATAACAATTAAGCACGAAAACAAATAACGGGGAATTAAACTTAAACTAAAAACGCAAAACGGGAACCCTAAACGGTGATTAAAAACCCTAAATTTCCAAAATTAAACCTAAAATGAATTTTTCACTTTTAATATACTCTAATTGACTTAAAAGTAAGTTTAAAGAAAACTAGAACAAAAACGGAGTTGAAATGAGCTTAAAAACACGAAAAACGGGAACGGGAACGAATCCCGCTCTTTAAAAATCAAAATTTTGCAATTTTAACCCTACGAAAACAAAACTTATTTTCCTAGAAACTTTATGATAAAAGAAAATTTTCTAAAAAAATTATATTTTTTTGATTATTTTTCTATTTTTTATGATTTTTTAAAGTTTTTAATAAAAATAAATGTTTAAAAATACTAAACTAATTATAAAAATTCTGAAAAAATTATAGAAAATAGCTTGAACTAAAAGGGACCTAGGAAAAATAAGCTTGGTTACACAGCTTATCGGATAAGCTGTGTAATAAGCCAAAACAGCTTATTAAGCTAAAAGGGTTAAAATGTATATAAGTAATAGATGTTGTGAAGCTATAACGAAAAAGACCCCAGGGCACGATGGTTAGAGGTGTGTGGTGTGAGGCGTTTATAAGGGTTGAGGATGTTGAGGTCGGGGGTTCGAGCCTTGCTCACCCCCGATTTCCATCTTCCCCTTTTTTTATTTTTGAAAACTTATAAAAGCAAAGTTGTAGAAAATATGAAAATAAGCACTTTTAATAAAAGAAACTTTTTACGAAATTTCCTAAATAAGCTGAAATTCAGCTTAAAAGACAGAAAAATACAACTAAAACTAATCTTTTTGGCTTTTTCAAAATTTTAGAACTCAAAAAGCTGAAATAAGCTAAAACTTAAGAACAAAAGGCAATTTTATACTAATCCTAACCTAATAAGCTAGTCCAAACTAGAAACAAGCAAAATAAGCAAGCCATAAGCTGAAAGAACTAAATAAGCACTAAGGCAATCTTTGAAACCAAACAGACCCAAGGCAGACTTTGAGGCTTATTTTTAAGCAAGCAAATAAGCACCTAAGACAAAATGGCTTATAGAAGATTAAACCTTGACCTACTAGCTACTCAAAAATATTTTTGAAAAGAAATTTGGAAATCAATAGCTTAAAGAAAAAGTGCTTGAAAACAGACTTTCAGGCTATCAAACTGCTGATGCATTTTGACAGTGCTTTGAAGCAAAACTTAAATGAACAACCTAAGCCTACTTTTACTGCATCTATATGATCACAATTTAAACTAAAATGGACACTCAAAAACTCTTAAGCCAAAAGATGAATAAACAAGCTATATTACTCACCAAATTTTATCAGATTTAAACATTGTATTCCATTACCCTTGAGTTTGAGTTTTAAACCTTAAAATACACTAAAACTTTGCTCAAATTACCTAAACAAGCTTATGAAAACTGTTTTAAAGACCTGAACCAATTAACTCAACCAAATTGACCCATTCTATCCTTGTGCCAAACACCCCTTTAAACCTAATAAATTCCATTTTAGTTTATGAAATAGAAACTTAGTGATTAAAACTTAAATACCAGATAATGAACAGATTATAACAACCTAAACAAGCAATTATCAATAAACAAATAAGCCAGAAACAATAAGCTACTAGTTATGCTAACTATTTTTGAGTTTTTGACAGTTTTATTAATCAAAACTAAGAAAACTAAGATTTATGCTATAAAACTTAAAAACAGATACTCAAACATATTTAATAAGCTTAAGTAGACAGAATTAAGCACAAATAAGCTAGATTATAAGCAAAATAAGCAACTATTAAGCTAGAAAATTAAGACAGAAAAGGAAAAAGTAACTTACAAGTGCCTTAGCTAATGAACAGTAGTAACTCATTTTCCTGCATTTTTACTTTTATAAGAGTGTGCGTTTGATTTCTTTTGACCCGGGTAAAAATGGTTTGACTTTGGGCTTATACAAAGGAATTGGGCCAAGGGTGTTTTGGGCTCGGGAAGGTTAACAGTTTTAAGGTTATAATAAGAGATAACGAGTGTTAACTTTATATATATAAGAGTTAACACCGTTAGGGCTTAGGGACCATTTTTGCAATTTGGATTATTTGAGGGGCTGATTTGGGTAATTTGAGGGTTTTTGTCTTTTTGTAGTTGACCAATGTTGACCAATGGTTGACTTTGGTTGACCAAGGGTTGACTAGAGTTGATTATTGATGACCTTGATAGCATTCTCCCAGCTCTTGTACTCTCTTTCCTTTCCCGTGTCCGTGTTTGTCCGGTTTTGACTGTTTTCTTGCGATTTTTGCTATATCCGTACCTACACAATCACAAAGACAAAACAAATAATATACAAGCATTTTAAGCACAATTTTTTCTTTTATGGGTCATTTTTGATATAAAACGGATATGTGTTTTCACACATATCATAGACCTTCTTAATTAAACTACTAGCAGGTTTAACACTTTTGAAAATAATATTTTCTTCCCCCACCCTTAAAGTAATCTTCCTTTTGTAAACATCAATCCTAGCACGAGCAGTAGACAAAGATAGTCTTCCGAGGATCAGGGGCACTTTGATATCCTCGAGCATATCAAGAATTATAAAGTCTTCTGGGAAAGTAAATTTGCCAATTCCTACTAGTACGTTCTCAGCTATTCCTTTTGGATATTTCACAGTCCTGTCTGTCAATTCCACTGTTAACCTAGTGTGAGTTAATTCGCTTAATCCTAAGTTAAGGTTGGTCAATAGAGGCATCACACTAACGCTAGCTCCTAAGTCAACAAGGGCATTGTCAAAACAAATATTATTAATATAGCAAGGTAAAGTAAAATTCCTTGGGTCTTTCTCCTTTCGGGGTATGGTGTCATTGATATGTGAAGCTCCATAAGCTTTCGTAAAATTTGGTCCCTAGTTCTCCTCTTCTTCTTCACAGTAATGATTATCCAAACGACTTGGAAAATGAACTGTCGTTTGTCTTGACTTGTACATGTTAGCCTCAAAATATTGAGTCGAACAATGGAAGTTCGTTCATAATTATATTAGGTCTCGGTCACTAAATTATTATAGGTTGTAATAGGCTACACGGGTAAACGGGCTCTTAATTGTAATCTAACCGGTCACGTGTATCGGGCGAAAGCCCAAGTAATCCCGAGCCCGGCCCGTAGAAATACCAAGGCATGAAAGCCTCTTGGTATTAAGTATAAATACTCCTCTCCAAGTATGGAGAGGGGGTTGATTCTTGTCAATCTCTTGTTAATTCTCATTTGTAATTTTGCAAGTAATCATCCATCTTTTTCTTCTCTCTACCTTTCTCTCTCTAACTTCTCTCTACAATTCTTCCAATTTTATCTCATCTTATTTTCTTGTTTCAATAATGAAGTGAAGGTGATATTGGGTTCCGACATTTGGTATCATTCGCCACGGGTGGGTTTAGTTTTTGTTAGTTTTTTTGTTGATTCGTGTTTGTAATTTGTTTGTGATTTCGTTTTTATGAGTTCATTGGTTCGGCGTCGTTTCTTGGCTTAAAAACGTTTAGTCGTGGTCATTTCGTGTGTTGATAAGACAAACGCAAGGACGGAAAGAAGATAAAATCGTGCCAAATAACTATTTGGACCGAACGAGCTTCATACTTGTTTGGACCGAACGAGTTTCTTTGTTCAAGGACCGATCGAGTGTTTTCCCTTCAATGACCGAACGAGTTTCTTTCTTATAGGACCGATCGAGTAACTTTAGTTTGGACCGAACGAGGGCTTGTTAGCTTGGACCGAACTAGACTTTCCATTGAGGATCGAACGAGTCTAATTTTCGAGGATCGAACGAGTCTAATTCTTCGAGGATCGAACGAGTCTAATTCTTCAAGGATCGAACGAGTCTAATTCTTCGAGGACCGAACGAGTGGTGTTTGGATCGAACAAGAGAACCGAACTAGTCACATCTCTTGTGGACCGAACTAAAGGATCGAACTAGTTGATTTCTTTTAGAACCGAACTACACAACCGAACTAACGAACCGAACAAGCATGAACCGAACTAAAATAAAGGTTTTATAAAATGTCAAAATTAGAGGGTTATTAGGTAAATAATAATAATAAATAAATAAAATAAAAAAAGAAAAGAAAGGGACGATCGGATTAGGAGAAAAAAGAATGAAAGAAAAGCCTAATTTTAGTCCAACTACAATTCTAATTAGGCAATTATCCAATCTTTTTGCAAACACTATAAATACAAACCCCTCCTCCCTATTTTTTTTATAATCAGTCGAACCAAGAAAGAGAAGAAAAAAAAAGTTTTTTTTATCAAGAATCAAGTTGGTGATCTTGTGTATCAAGATCAATGTTTAAGGTTTGTTAATAAACCCTAACTATTTTAATTCTCTTTAATTATTCTTGTAACAATTTTGAGGATGGACTAGGGTTTATATAAGATCTGTAAAATTAGGGTTTTGATCTTTAAAAATCGATTTTAGGATAATTGGTGGTGTTTAAGTCATGTGTAATTAGGGTTAGGGTTTAGTAAATTACGGATTTAAAAAACCTGGCAGTTTTGAAAGTCATCTTGTACGATCATAACTCGTCATAAAATAGCAATCATCAAATTTATTGGCGCATAAAATTAAGTTTCAGAGAGTCTATTTCCAAAAAGTCTGGCCCGAAAAAGGTTTTGAGTGGGGATGTTTAGTCAAATAATTTTTGTAATAAAAGTTGTTAAAACAGTAAATACGAGTCAGATTTGGGTCTGATTTCGGGGAGTAAAACCCCCTACATTAAAAGACAAATTTGGTTAGCCAAAAATCCATGATCATATCAAGGTGTTCTATTCAACTCCAGTTAGAAGGGCTAACGCAAAAATATTTTCTAAGTATTTTTAAGGACGTCAAACTTTTTGGTGTGCGTTCAGATCCGAATCTGAGCACTTTGTAATGATGATTTTTTATAAAATAGTTCCACTTACTATTATTTTTTCTAAAACATCACAATAGCTCACAACTCATTGGGGAGCTAGGAAATGTAAGGAGAACCATCAATTAGGTGTTTTGGTATTTTATTTGTGGTCATAAAGTGACTACAATATTCAGCCAGAAATTGTAAAAGTGAAAGTTAATAAATAAAGTCATATAGGATATGAAAATGATTTGTGGATATGTACTAAAGGATTAATAAACTTAGTGTAAAGTTTAGACAAGTCCATCATGTGATTGTTGCATAGCTTGCGGGCATTTAGCCTAACCGAGTGTGAACAATGTTTTTTTGTATGTTTAGATGCGTGGCAAGATCTTGTCAAGTAAGCTGAGCATCAGGTGAGTTTCATAGTCCGATTTTACTATGTCTTCTTGGATGAGAAGTGATTCATAAATTTAAGTTTATTGAAATGTTTTGATTGTTGGTGATTATTTTTTACTAGGTTACTCATTGGGACATTTAAGTAGCTATTATATGTTATGTGCTGCATATTGTATGATGTTGCATTGTTCTTCGCCTACTTTATGGGCAAGAGGTTTCGCCTACTTTGTGTGGGTATGAACTTGTGTGTGCTACGGTACCAAGAGTCTGGGATTAGGGATAACATTCCTCTCCATGACCATATTTTTGTGGTTTGGATCGGGGGACATGTTCCGTCCCAATGGTGATTGTTTAGACGAATGCATGTTATCATGTATAATAGTCAGCTTAATTGTCCTACCATGTTTTGTTTTTATTAATCACAATAATTTATTTAAATCTTGAGTTGGTGTTGTAAACCTATGACTCTCACCAACCATTGTGTTGATGTTTTAAACATCATCAGGTGAGCATTATGAAGGTGTTGAAGTTAATAAAAGTGGCTAGAGAGACCATTAGGCTAGCATTGGAAGTTCTCATTTAATTTAGTTTCATAATTGTTTGCATGAATTCTTGAATGTTATTGGTTTTTAATAGGTTTGCAAGACATTGTCTTTGTATAGATGAGACCCCTTTTCATTAATACAAGATGTCGTTCCTTTGTTTTCGGTATTGTCATGACACATCTTGTCTTTTATATTTAGTTATGCATGTAGTGATTCTCTATTGTTGACACCATTGTGTTGTGATGATATCCCTGAAGTTACGCCTTGTGTTTCCGCTTTGGCAGGGTGTGACACAATCCCTACTCCTCCAATCACAATCGAATCTTCTACCATCACCACTGCTATTCCTAAATCAGATGCACTCTTTGCTGTTCAGCTAAGAGTTGCAAAGTTGGAAAAGGATGTGTCTGAGCTGAAGAAAATGGATCTCTCTGATGAAGCTCTTGCTACTCTCAAGTCTCAAGTTCCAAATGTTGTTGATGAATATCTTGGATCCAAACTTGGTGATGCTCTTCAAAAGACTCTACAAAAACACTCTACAGACTTAATCCAGAAACATTCTGTGAAGCCAGCTTCTGAGTCAAGCAAGAT
>BQNB010165215.1:4202-14247 GCA_026074375.1 Tanacetum coccineum | reverse complement strand
GCAGTTTTTTGTCTGTTTTTGGTCATTTAAGCTCGTTTTTAGAGGTAAAAGATATGTGTAATTAAGCACTTATCAGTTATCTACATTTTAAACCCTTAGGTTTCCATATTTACACTTTTAGTCCTTCAACTTACAAGAATTACACTTTAGGTACTTATAAGTTCAAAACAATCCCTTAGGTTTCAGAAGTGACAAAACAGTCCCTTAACTTTATAAATTCAGTTTTGACAGTTTTAACCCTCAAGTTAACAATTTGACACTTTTAGTCCCCTAACTTACAAAAGTTGTATTTCAAGTCCAATTAAGATTTAAAAAGTGGCAAAAGGCTTTATTAGTTTCCAATAAGCTGTATAAGCTGTGACAGCTTATAAATAAACTCGGATGAGCTTATTTTAGCTTATTGGGCTTTTTGGGCCCGTTAAGGTCGAATAAACAATTTAAAGGTCCAATAAGGGTTTTAGAAGCATATAAGTTCTCATTAAGCTCATTTAGTTTAATGAAACTGTTAAGCTAGAAAATAAGCTCGGGTGAGCTTATTTTGAGCTTATTGGGCTCGTTAGCCCAATAACTCTAACCCGAAAGATTTCAAAGGTCCATTAAGGTTTGATAAAATGATCCAACTTATATTTCTAGACTTAATAAGCACTTATGGGTCTGTTTACTGTTCGGCTTATTCTACAAGCCAATAAGCCTCGTTAATGGGCTTTTGGGCCCATTAAGAGCTCGTTAAGGGTTATTAAAGTGTGGCTTATTTTCATGAGTCCAATAATTCATCAAATGTCAATAATTCATCAAATGTCTAGGATGAACTTAATAAGCTGTATAAGCTCATAAATAAGCTTCCTAAGCTTATTCGTGGCTTATGGTCTCGTGGTTGGCTACGGTAATGGGCTGCCAAGCCCATTAAGGGTCCAGTTAGGCTTATAAGATCTATTAAAGTTCATATGAGTCCAATAAGTATATTAGGCTTCTTAATAAGCTCAGGGAGCTTATTAATATGTTGTGCCCCCTCCCTTTTAAAATGGCCTATTGGGCCTGTCCAGCCTATTAGTGGGCTGTTTGGAATATATGGGTCCATTAGTGGCCCGTTAAGCGTATTAGAGATATTAGGGGCATGAGAATATTCCTAGCAAACCAAATAAGCTCATTAAGCACACATAATGGTCGCGTTTATCACATGCAACTGTTTAATAAGTTCGTATACTCTTTCCCAAGCCATGCCATTAAGTGTTCATGAAAAGTTTACGTGTGGTTTTCGTGTATTTCATACAAACGAGTTAATATTCACATTGGTTCCCATTCTATTAATTTAGTGAACACGTTTAAGGCCTTAACTTATTTTTAAATCACGTATTACATCTCTTAGCACCCCACAAATGATAATATACGTATGTATACTCGTATAACATGCATGCTTTGCATTTAGCATGCGCATTGCTCACATTAGTTTGTTATTTACAAACTAACGTGCCCAATTCGACTAGCAACCAAAGAATGAATAAGATATGAACATGTATAGCTTGGTACATGACTTACAATAGTCCTAGTGTCTTGGTTCGAGTTAGGAAGTCAACCCACAACGTATACGAAATCGAATAACAAACCCAAAGCTCCAAAGCTAATCAAATCCCCACATCTTGGCTCGTGTACCCTCTTATGACCTTGTATGAAGTCCTAGTATCACTTATATGTTCGAGTGAACTTATATGTGAATGTGGTGAAGTGTTTAGGTTCGGTTATGGTAAATTTGAAACCAAATGAGAGAAATGAGGATGGTTTTGCTAGAGAGTGTTTAGGAGTTTCAAGAAATGGTTAAGGTCAAGTGGGAGTGAGTTTATATAGGCTTAGGAGTTTGTTAGTTCACTTAGTCCCTAACCAAATCCAAACCGGCCTCTATATAGTGTTATATTTGTTCTAGTTAGTCACACAAGGTTTTCCTTAGCTACAACCACCTAGTACAAATCCATAATTATTAAGAGATTTTTACAAGATTAGCCTAAGAATCCAATGAAAATCTTTATGGTTTGTGTGTTGCTTTTGCTTGCCGGCAGTTAATCAAGAGGGCCAAAGAGATCCAATGAGGTTAATATCCAATGTGTTTTAGCTAATTTAGGGAACATTAAGTACATTCTTTAATTAAACTTAGGTTGTACATGTACTTAGGAGATAAAAAAGGTTTCTATTTTGATTTAGCAATATTGGGACTGAATGGTTTATGGTTTGGCTTACCCATTTTTGGCCAATGTGACATATGAACACAAGACTTGAACAAATTTTGTGTTTAAGGATTAAAAGTGGTTATTGGTTTGAGTCTAGGTAAGTCAAGTATTACCGAGTGTGTCTAACGTATTTTATTTTCGAAACGTAACCCTTTTACGTGACCAATAAAAATAAAACGCGCAAAGTCAATAATTACTTTCTTAATAATTATATAACACTTGCTTGACGCAAACCTTAATTTATTTGGTGACCGTTTACGTTAAATGATTATTTCTAGTCTACGCGATTTAGCTAAAGTTAAGATTAAAAGTAAGCCGCGTATCAGGACTTAAAACTAAATAGTGAAGAATAAATAAAGCAGGTCGTAAAATGACCTAAAATTGAGAAATGTTACATCACCACCTTTAAAGAGCTTTGTTCCTCAAAAGCTTAAGACCGTGTAGAGGATGAACGAAGCCCGGTTTTTGAATAGATGTGTGTATTTCTTTTTGAACGAATCTTCACGTTCCCAGGTAAACTCAAGACCTCTCCTAGAGTTCCAGCGAACCTTAACCAATGGTATCCAGCTTCGCTTAAAACGTTTGATTTCCCGTTCCATAATTTCAACGGGCTCTTCCACAAACTGGAGCTTATCATCAATGTGTACTCCTTCCAACGGCATGGCTAACGGTTCGTCAGCGTAACATTTCTTCAGATTAGACACATGGAAAGTAGGGTGAACCCTGCTCAATTCTTGAGGAAGTTCCAGCCTGTAGGCAACATCCCCAACCCTGGATAACACCTTGAAAGGTCCGACATACCTTGGGTTCAACTTGCCCCGCTTAATGAATCGTACAACTCCTTTCCAAGGTGAGACCTTGAGCATAACCCTATCCTTAACTTTGAACTCCATCGGCTTACGCTTTAAATTAACGTAGCTCTTTTATTGATCTTGAGCAGCTTGGATTCTCTACTTGATCAGGATGATCTTTTCCGTTGTTTCCTGGATTATTTCCGGACCAGTAAGTTGAGCTTCTCCAACTTCGGCCCAGCACATAGGTGATCAACATTTTCGGCTATAAAGTGCCTCGTATGGTGCGGACCTTTATGCTAGCGAGATAGCTGTTGTTAATGAGTAAATCGACCAACGGCAAATGCTTAAAACCCATCCTTTTCCGAAAGTCATCACGCAAGCACGTACATTTCCTCGAGATTTGATAGTTCGCTTCTCTCTCTCTGACCGTCGGTTTGCGGGTGATACGCAATACTCATACTCAGTTCCGTACCCAAAGCTTTCTGAAATGATCTCCAGAAATTTGATGTGAACTTCCCATTACGATCACAGATGACTGAAACAGGTATTCCATACCTTGTTACTGTTCTGTTCAAATACAGCCTTGCCAATTTATCCAACGGGTCAGTCTCCCTTATTGGAAAAGAGTGAGCAAGGGATTTTGTAAGTCGATCACCACAATCACACCATATGGTGGTCAAACCGTTGTGACGAACTTAGGAAGTTTAGCTGATAAAATCCATCGGATATTAACACCCACATCCACGCGGGTATTTCGCTGTAACAACAATCCTGATGGCCTTTGATGTGTCGCCTTGACTTTTGTCACATGTCAATCACTTGCTAACATATGTGGCGATTCCAGCTTTCAAATTGGGCAGCCAATATAGCTCATTCAGTCTTGGTATATCTTGCAGAACCCGGGGGTAGATAAGTACTTCGACTTGTGAGACTTGTGGGATTCGTGCATAATCACGGATCTTAAGTCATCGTAGCAAGGTAACCAACTCCTGCCATGTAAACATAAGGTTCCATCGGCGCGTGGTTCCAACTTTTCCTTGGGTATATCCTTTCTGATCATACCGCCAACATCTTCGTTCTCAAGATTCTCTGGTTTCAGGGCTTCGATCTGAGCTTCTAGTATTTGTTTGGGAAGATCCAAGCCAATAGTCATAACCAAGGCTCGAACCCGTAATGGCTCAATCCGTTCCTTACGGCTTAATGCATCGGCCACTACGTTTGCCTTTCCCGGGTGATAACGGATGTCACAATCGTAATCGCTTAGCAATTCTAGCCAACGGCGTTGCCTCATGTTAAGCTCCTTCTGGTCAAGGATGTGTTGCAGACTTTTATGGTCGGTGAATACGGTACATTTGGTTCCATATAGATAATGTCTCCATATCTTTAGAGCAAACACCACCGATCCAAGTTCTAAATCATGAGTGGTGTAGTTCTTCTCATGAATTTTTAATTGTCGAGAAGCATAGGCAATCACCTTCTCTCTCTGCATCAACACAGCTCCTAAACCCTTGTGCGAAGCATCACAATAGACCACAAAATCTTCGCTTCCTTCAGGCAAAGCCAGAATTGGCGCACTGCACAACTTCTGCTTTATTAATTGAAAAGCGTTTTCTTCCTTCTCTCCCCAATCGAACTTGATTCCTTTCTGAGTAAGCTTCGTCATTGATTTAGCAATCTTCGAAAATCCCTCAATAAATCTTCGATAGTAACCAGCAAGACCTAAAAATTGGCGGATCTCCGTCGGTGTCTTAGGAGATGCCCAATCTTTGATAGATTCTATCTTGGCTGGATCCACATGAATACCTCTGCTATCAATGACATAACCGAGAAATTGTACCTTCAGAATCCAAAATTCACACTTTGAAAACTTGGCATACAACTTCTCCTTCTTAAGCAATTCTAAAATTGCCTTAAGATGTTCTTCGTGCTCTTTCTTGTCCTTTGAATAAATAAGTATATCATCAATGAAGACAATTACGAACTTATCTAAGTAGGGCTTGCACACTCGGTTCATGAGGTCCATGAGGTACGTTTGTTAGTCCGAAGGGCATGACCTGAAACTTGTAATGACCATACCGAGTTTGGAATTCCGTCTTTGGAATGTCTTGTTCTCATACTCTCAGCTGGTGATAACCCGATCTTAAATCTATCTTTGAATAAATGCCGGATCCTTAAAGTTGATCGAATAAATCGTCAATCCTCGGGAGTGGGTAACGATTCTTCACTGTTAGCTTATTTAACTCCCGGTAGTCAATGCACATCCTGAATGACCCATCCTTCTTTTTGACGAACAAGACCGGGGCTCCCCAAGGTGAGGAACTAGGTCTTATGAAGCCCTTGTCAGAAATCTCGTGTAGTTGTTCCAACAATTACTTCATTTTGGACGGTGCCAATCGATACGGTGCTCGAGCTACGGGTAGGGCTCCTGGAATTAAGTCGATCTGGAATTCCACTGGTCGATCCGGAGGAAGACCCGACAAGTCCTCGAGAAATACTTTAGGAAAATCTCGGACGATTGGTACATCCTTAAGTTACTTTCCTTCCGACTTGTCCTCCTCCTTCTTGGCGGATATATGTGCCAAAAAGATCTGACATCCTTTCGCCATGTACTCTTGAGCCTTTGAACACGAGATAATGGTCAACCGAGATTCTCTCTCGTCGTTACTTTCGTTACCGCAAAAAATCAAAGTTTCATTCCCATAGGGAATTCGGACAAGTTTCTCATCATACACGATCACGGCGTGATACTTTCTTAACCAATCCATGCCGATTATAATGTCGAAACTACCTAGTTCTACAGGCATTAGATCTATGTTGAACGGATGGTTTAAGAAATTTAAAGTACAACCCCGCATTATGGTGTCTACTGTCACACCCCGCCAAGGCGGAAACGCGAGGCGTAACAGGGATGGAAATCATCACAACACATGGTGTCTATATAGAGAATAGTAAAATGAAAACTAAAGTAAAGCAAAGACACAAAGTGTCATAACAATACCCAAAACCTAATGGTGTTATGTATATTTGAGGATTAACGATGTGATGCTCATTTCGTCAAAATAGTGTTGTGATTGTGAGCGTGACTTGTATAAAAATCATAGAGAATTTAAAGTAAACTTTGACGAAACTTCCCCCCGCCACATTAGTTGATATGAAAATCTAAAATGGTTCAGTACAATGGAAATTTGAAAGAGTACACCAGGAATTTAAAGGAGTTCAGTGGGAGTTCAAAAGAGTACAACGGAAATTTCCAAGGTATGTAGCCTAAGGTAGTTTCAACTTAGGGTTCGTCTATTACATCGGGAGAGCCTAGAGCTTCGATTTCATCATCAATGTTGCCAGTGTCCTGGTTGGTTCCTTCTCTTCACCGGAACCAACCGCGTAAGTCTTTGCGACATTTTGTTTCTTGAAGGATTTTTGTTGGTGACTATGGTTGTTTCGAGACAAGTCATCAGCCTTCCTCTTGTTATCAGTTTGCCTTTCCGCATAGATGCGGAGCTTCTGATCCATCAATTCATTGGCCAATTCAATCGTTTCATCCAACGTCTTGGGTTTGGAAGACTTGACATTTCCATAGACGTTGTCAGGAAGCCCACTGATATACTTATCCATCTTCTCAGTTTCAGTAGAAACAACTTGGTACATATCAGTGTCAGCTCTTGGAAACGGTCAGTGTAAGCTGGAACATCGTTCCCTTTGACCTTTAGGTTCCATAGCTCTATCTCTAGCTTCTTAATTTCACCCTGCGAACAGTACTTGTCCGTCATCTTCTTCTTGAGCATTTCCCAAGTCATCGTATAGGCATCAGGACCTAAGGTTCTTATCTGGCTATTCTACCAGGTCAAGGCAGCATCTAACAGTGTGCAGGTGGCAAACTTGACCTGAATTTTCAATTGTACCATCACTGATATTGAAAACGGATTCTATTTTCTCAATCCATCGGGTTAAACCCACAATGCCTTCAGTTCCTTTGAAGTTTAAGGTTGACACCTCATGAATTCAGCGTAGAAACAAGGGCGTGTAGTTTGCACATTCCTTCAGTCATCCCTTCCGGAATGGTGGCTTCCATCCCCCTTGGAGGAGTTTCTCTGGAAAGCCTGGTTAATCATAGCTTGAACTGGCTCTGGGGCCATGTTGTTCTGGTTGGTGTTGGTAGGAGTGGTAGTCGGTCTTCGTCTGGTCGAAGGTGCCATAAAAAGGCAATACGAGAGATTACAGTCGTGGTATGATACACAACGATTTAAATTATTTGAGAATAACAAAAGCCAAGAGACATACAACCAATCAAAATATCCATTTATATATAGCTTTGAAAATTATACATGAATAGTTGTTGATACGTAGAAATGAAGTACAAAAGATCCTAGGGCTATGTTAGCTAGGAGAACCCATAATGCTTAACATGCCGTACAAGCTATCTAAAGGAGGTGACATGGAATCACTAGGTATGGCTATCCGCATCCTCTTTGGTGGCATCAATGCAAGGCCGGAGCTTCTGACACTTAGCCTCTGACGAGTTCGCAGTGATTCCATCTTAAATCCGCAATTCCCTAGAGGGTCTCCTCAACTGAAGCTAATACAGTTTCATCCTCCAACAGATTCCTTTTTCTCCTGTCAACGTGAGTAAGTGTGTTGACGGCCCCAAGTCTTAATCCTACCGGAGAGAAGTATTCTCCTAAACTCTAATTCTATTTCCACCTTGAACCTTAAGGCAATCACATCCTCATCTACGGGCACCCTTTGTAAGTGCTCATAGATGCCTCGGATGGCGCCTCCATGTCTATCTAATGTCGCAATGACGGTTGCTGCAGGAAATGCAACTTCAGCAACGGGTACTGGGTGGACCCTATCCACCCCAATGTCAACTGTGTCGTCGTGGCTTTCCTCGAGAGGAATCAACTGAATAGGAAAATAGGTGCACTCCATTATCCTGCACAAGCAAATAGTTTATATAATGTCTCTTTATATGAAACCCATGCAAGTGCGAGCAGTATGGAATGTAAAACGTATTACAAAATGATGTAATGAGAAAGTGAATAATGCACTCCTCAGATGAATGATGGTAAGATATCGTATTTGATAGCTTAATCTTTGGGTAGCGTTTAGGTCCTATGAGCTTATAGTGCTCCCTTGCCTAAAGAAATGTTCTCCTGTTTATATAAATCACCTTTATATAAATAATTATACGATATACGTAGAAGAATGCCTTATAATATGATGTTCAACTAGGGCTTGTTTAGGGTTTTCTTGACTTTCTTGGCTTATATTTTTCATACTCTTGATTAGGAATGATGGAATACAAATACTAGAGCTTATATAAAGTATTATCAATGAAGTTTGGTCATTGGTTTAAGTTAAAAAGGGTTGAAATTGAGAAAACGGGTCAAAGTTATAATTAGGGCATAATTAGGGTTTTCTGGATTTGTTAAGGTTTTCTAGGCTTTGATTTCTTGTACATTGCCAAGTTAATGATAGATAATGATTTGTAAACTCATTTTATGTGTTTACAATGACTCTTGGTTGGTTATTTGGGATTAGAATGGTTTAAAATGAGTAAACGGGTCAAATGATCATTTAGGGTGCAATTAGGGTTTCTAGAAAATGTTTTAGGTACAAGTGAAGTAAAATAATGAAGTAATGATGAATAATGATTAAATAGGATTGATATGATTGTAAAATAAGTTATTTCAACTTATTTAAGTGTTGGCTTGGGGTTATGATGGATAAAAACCAAGAAATGGGTCATGGTTTAAAAACTAGCTCGGTTTTAAGGTTTAGGGTTTTAAATTAGGGTTTTGAGTGCAAATATATAACACCCTCAAATTTACAACGCAGCAGAATACAACATTGGGGTGTTACTTCATAATATATAGCTCACAAGTCACGGTAGACTACATTCGATTTTTATTAAAAAGATCAGAGTTACAAGGTCCCAATAACTTTATAAAAACTCATTTCAAATAATCCACAACATGTTTAAGTTTCTTTAAAAGAAAAACATTTTATCATATGTGCAAAGTTCACCAAGTCCACGTCCTTCGATATCCGTATTCCATCCCATCTAAGCTAGCAAGCATATACCTGAGATAAACATGCTAAAAAGTCAACGAAAACGTTGAGTGAATTCATAGAGTTTATAAGCAATCATTTTGAACCCAAGCATAGCAAAACATTTAGTTCATAGAACAATCACAACGATGCTAGAGCCACGAACCGAACCTTAACCATGTGCCCAACCTGGAGTGATAGTGCTACATAGGGGTGAGCAACGGTCCAATACCGGACCAGACCGGCTAGGACCGGACCGGACCGAGACCGAAATGGTCTAAAAAGCCAGACCGTGGACCAGACCGAAATGGTACGGTCCGGTCAGGGTCGGTCCGGTACGGGTCGGTCAGGTCCGGTTCGGTCCTCGGTCCGGTCCGGTCCTATAAGGCTTAATCTCGGGTTTTTGGTCGGACCGGACCGACCGGACCAAAGACCGAATTGGTCCAAAACCCCGGACCGTGGACCGGACCGCGGTCCGGTCGGTCCGGTTCGGTCAGGTTTTTCGGTCCGGTCCGGTCCACCAGTCTATTTGCTCAGCCCTAGTGCTACACACTCCCAATACTAAATACAATATGTCCCCGTATGCCCTCGCAAGGAACACACGCCAGACAGGTCGTTAGGCCAAAATAGATCTATTATTATTGCATTAGCGTCCACCGGTTAGCGGTGATTGACGGTTCATGAAGGAAGGGCCACAACAATACACTCATAGCAACGTTCACATAATAAAATCACCTGTGTTTGATTTTCTAAAACAAGCATGTATCTCTCTCGCGGATTTTCAAAACATAAAAAGATTTAAATGCGAGGCTATGAACTCACCTTATATAGAAGATGATTGAGTGAGAAATCAACTAAGAAAAGAAGCATCAGCGATTTAGTCACGACCTAAAAGATGTGACGCGGCTTAGTATAATAAGAAAAGAAAATAGATACATAGAAATAATATATATAATCGTGAGATATATTTCCAAGATATGCATG
>BQNB010165214.1:0-14247 GCA_026074375.1 Tanacetum coccineum | reverse complement strand
TCCATTTCACCTTCCACTTTAACAAGAGCAGGATACTTACTTTTGAAATTTTTGCCCTTCCATTGGTCGAACTTCATCTCCCTCTCCTCTTCTCCTTTTGTGAGAGAGATAGAATTTACGTTCTCGGTGATAGGGAATTTAGCTTCTTCCCTTATCAATACTTTCTCAGGAGTTCTGTTGGTTGTGAGTTCCTTGAGCAGCCCGAACATTTTAGTCATTCTATCGCTGATCTCCTCGCATTACTTGAAAATGGCATTCTCAAATCTTTCTATTCTTTCGGTGTGTGCTGCCATGTAGTCCTGAACTCGAGCCTCGAAAGTGGTTCCTAATGCTTGGGGTTGGGTGTTTGGACCGGTACGATCACAAAAAGCGAAGGGGTTTCGCTTTGGTGGTTCATTTTGGTTTTGCGGAAGAGGGTTTGAGTAGACTGCTTCGGCATAAGCTTGAGGAATGTGTGTTGAGCTCGGTCTGGGTGTCGGTCGTGATCCCTTTAGTAAAAAGTTAATATGGTCTTCAAGCTCAAGAAGTATTCGGTCAGGTGTTTTTGAGGTGCTTTAAGGTGTAGAAATAGCCTTGACAGGTTTGACGAATTCTTTTTTGTCATTCCAGCCCTCATGATCGTAGTGGGCGAGGTTCTCAATGATTTCCCAGGATTCGTCGGCATTCTTATTGCGGAGTTTGTCGTCGGCAGTGCGGTCAATCTCGCATTTTTAAGATGAAAGGAGACATGATCATAAAAAAATTGGATCTGAAGCCAACAATCGATGCCATGATGAGGGACTTTTTGTAGTAAGTCCTTGAAACGAGTTCATGCTTCTGAGAGAGATTCTCCATGATGTTGTTGGAACATCAGGATATCATTGCGGAGTTTTGCAGTCCTTCCTGGTGGAAAGAATTGAGCAAGGAAACGAGTAGTAAGATCCTTTCACGTGGTGATGGATCCTGCTGGAAGACGTTCAAGCTAATTGATAGCTTGATCGCGAAGGGAAAATTAAAATAAATGCAGGCGCGTTCTTTCTCTGATTTCACCGTCAAGGTCAAGTGAGTCCACAAGTTTTAAGAAATCCTTGAGGTGTTGGTTTGGATCCTCAAACCGAAGTCCGTGGAATGAGCATCCGTTTTGCACCAACCGGATGGCGTCGGATCGAAGAGGTACCACGTTGTTCCCTACAAGGATCTCAATGGTATTCCTGTAGCCCTCGTGGCTAGGTTTGGAGTAGTCTCTAAGAGTACGGATATGATTCTTGTCTATCATGGTGGTTGACGAGAATGGATTACGAAACAATTAACACAAAGAAAAGATAGACTAAGAGAAAGATAATATGCGGAAATTAAATTCTCACTTGAAAGGATTCAAGCAAGTAGAACTAAGTTAAACTATGATCAAACCTTACTATTCCCAACGCAGCGGCGCCAAAAACTTGATGCGGTTGTCGTTAAGACTTCAACAAAAAGTTTTACAACTCTATAGGCAGAGTACCTAACCGTTATAGTAGTAATATATGTAAGACTCGAGAGTTGTTATCGTTCTCTAGGGGGATAGGCTGGGAAGGCTTGATCACGGTAACAAAATTCTAGGGGTTGAAAGAATATTATTTTTGTATTTTTATATTTATAGGAAATCAAGTAAATCTATGGTTTGAGAGGTTGGTTTGTTTAACTACTAATTAAACTAATATCTAATCTACTGGTGATAACTTTATGATAATTAAATATATTTACTTAATCATGCATTACTTATCAAGTTGTTTCTCCTAATCTTGTTGCCTTGTCACACTTGTGATGTAATGTGTAAGTATTTCGTAAGTTATGAACAAATTACACAAATCCGTCGTCTATTTAATATTCCGTTAAGGCAAAACACAAGTAAGGTAGTATGAAGACTATTACAAGGCCCCTAAGAGTATATTAAATGCGTGTGAAATACCTTAAGAGAGATCAACCACATAAGGGGCAAGGTAGTATGAAGACTGTTACCCTATGGTATCCTTTCTACGCACTCGCGTTTCCCTAGATGTGTCAACATCGATACAGACAAAAGCTGGTTTTCTAAAGCCTAACGTGCACATTCATCAACAAGAAGCAACAGTAAAAGGATCCACAATTCGACTTTCATGCAATCATAAGCAAATACAAAGGAGGGTTTAGCCTCGCATGTTATAAAGAAAGCAAAGAGATAAATCAATCACACAACACATAGATATATTGAATGATTAATGATAAATAACCTTACTTGAATTAAAACATGGATTCAAGGTAGTTCAATATGGGTTTGAGGCCCTAAAAATGACCTATGAAGCTGCTACAAGAGCTAGGGTTCGTCTCCCTAAGTTATACAAAGTTATCTCAAAAGTTACACATTAAAACCCTAAAATCGGTTTTGTTTATATAAACATATCGACGCGACGGCATCACTTTATCTCCTGACGCCGTCGCCACGTAGATGGTTCTAGATCCACTTTGAGTCGGTTACGTTGTAACGCCGTCGCCAATATCCAGACACCGTCACCAGATAGATCACGATGGCGTCGCTTTATGCTTGCGACGCCGTCTCCGCGTTCTGTAAGCAATGCTTCTTAGTGAATCTTGGTGCAAGTCCGTAATCTCATCCGTTTCTTCTCCAAATGAGCCCAAGTCACGTGTATTTCCTCCAAATACCATCCAAGTGCTAAAAACCTGAAACCAAACGATTAAGCACATAATCTTGGCATATTTGCATGATTTAAGGGGTTAAATGACCCCGAAATAATGTATAAAATGACACCTCGTCAACTTATCAACTAGAATTAAATATAATTGATGCTAACTTAACACTTAACTTGATATAAAAATTAGTAAATTTTAAAGTTGTAAATGGCCTTTTTAGTGGGTTAGGCTTGAGAAAGGATAAATGGGCCTAAATAATACACTTGGGCCTAAATTAGTTAGTTTTATATTACAATTGGGCCTAAATAACACACAAAATCATCATTTGCCCCATCTCTTTCGTCTCCAACACACTGCCGCTGAACCAATCATATATTTGTTTCTTCTTCTTCTTCCTTTTTTCTCCTTTTTAGAATCTATGGGTATGCGCTCATAATGTTCCAGTATTTCAGAGGGTGTGCACTCATAATTTTGTAGTGTATTTTGTACTAACTATTGAAAAAAATACACTAGTAAAATTTCACAAAGGGTATGCACGTACATACCATGGTTACATGCTAGATTTGCCCCTGCTACACATAAACCTCCTTTATCAAACGAAGCTAGAATATTCAACCATTTAATCAAAGCTAGCTTCTTTTTATCCTTGGAGGCGCCCCAAAAAACGAAGCACGAAGACTTTCAAACGCCTTAATGACCGCTTCAGGAGCCTTGGAAATAGACAACTAGTATATGCCAAGAGTACCTAGAACCGATTTGATAAAAGTAAGCTGACCACCTATGGATAAAAGGTTAGTTTTCCATCCTAACAATCTAGCCTTAAAACGATCAATCAATTCCTTCCAATTGACAATGCGGCCCATATTCGAATCTATAGGCAAAGTATGGTAACAAAAAGGAAAAGAACCAGCCACACAACCTGTTCCAGGAGCCATTCAATCAATATCACTCGAAGAAACCCCCACCCCGTATAAATTCGACTTGTTGATATTAATATTGAGACCGAAAGCAATGTAGAAAACATTAAGAATCCGAATGATATTGCCCATATCATTTTGATTCTTATCGAAAATAATAATGACATCATCTGCATAGAATAAGTGAGATAAAGGAATATCAGAGGAACCAACCTTAACTCCTCGAAACATGTTTGCAACCAACCCATCCATAAGAGCGACGTGCAAACCTTCCATAACAATAATGAATAAGAAATACGACAAGGGGTCCCCTTGCCTCAAACCTCTTTTTAAAGAAAAATATGGCGTGGGACTCCCATTCAACAAAATAGAAGTCTCAGCCGACACTAAGCCCGCTTTAATCCAGTCATGCCATTTTACACTAAAACCTAGCTTTTCTAAAACATGATCTAAAAATCTCGAACTCACCGAGTCGAAGGCTTTTTCAAAATCAACTTTGAACAAAATCATTTTCTTTTTCCGTTTCTTATACCAATCAATAGCCACACTAAGAATGAGAGGCCCATCAAGAATTTGGCGACCCAAGATGAAAACACAATGTTCGTGATTGATTATCAAATCTATGACCTTGGACAACTTATTAGCTAAGATTTTGGAGAAAATCTTGTAGTGAATACCAATTAGAGAAATACGTCTATAATCTTTAATATACAATGGATTAGACACCTTTGGAATTAAAGTAATGATAGTCAAATTTGACCCCTGCGGAAATGTACTTGAGATAAAGAAGTTAACCACGAAAGTCTGAATATCATGTTTCAAAAGATCCCAAAACTTTTTAACGAACACAAACAAGAAGTCATCTGGACCCAACACTTTTTGGCTGCCACAATCCCAAATCGCAGCCCTAATTTCCTCCAAAGACACCATGGAATCTAAAAAATTTCGATCCCCGTCACTTAAGAATTTAACAGCCGACGTGAGGGGAAAAATAATCGGACAATCATGACAATTAAACTTGTCTTTCTAAAAGTTAAGAAAAGATAATTTAATAGCATTCGGTTCAGTGATCTAAGCGCCCTCATGCATAATACCTTGAATCATTCGCGATTTCCTTCTAGAATTAATAATATCGTGAAAAAAATTTAAATTTTCGTCGCCTTTCACCTCCCATTTAACCCGAGCCTTTTGAACCAAATCCATAGATTCTAACTTCTCAAGACCATCTAGCTCTTGCAACCCATTAACACGAAGCACTTTATCTTCATCGTTAGCACAACCCGCATCAATCTTTTCTTCTGTATTTCTCAACGACGACATAATATTTTTCTTTCTACTATATTTGACTTCTTTAGTACGGGAATACCAAAGTTTAAGTTGAACTTTTATGCCTTTTAATCTATTATGAAGAGACTTTGTTGAGCCATCTTCATCAACCAACATATTTGACCAAGCCTCTTTGATAACATCATCAAAATCATTTCAAGCAAACCAGGATTGAACATTTTTAAATGGGATCGGACCAAAGTCATTCTTCTTACAATGCAAGAGAATGAGATTATGATCCAACCACACTCTATCAAGGACGGTCACTTGGACATTCGAATGAGCTTGAAGGACACCATCTGAAATCAAGAAACGATCAATTTTGCTTAACTTAGAACCAGCCATGTTCATCCAAGTAAACATTCTACATCCCATTGTAAGGTCGATTAAACCAAAGTCATAAATAAAGGAATTAAATATCGCCACATCCCTACTATAAAAAGAAGAACCAGAACTCTCTGTTTCATTCCTAACTTTGTTTAGATCCCCAAAGAGAATAATCTTACCAGTATGGTTTTGAATACATAAACGTAAGAACGCCTATAAGTTTGCTTTCTTCGGTTAGTGTTGCTGGCCATAAACATTTATAAGGTAATAACCATCAACCGAGTTCATCCACTTACCTTCTATAATAATGTAATTATCATCACACCATATTCTGTTTTAAGTAAAGACACTAGGATCCCACATGGAAATCAAACCCCTTGATTTACCGCTCGTCATGATACAAACATAATTAAACTTGAAGTTACCTCACATTGATTTTAATTGAAATAACTCCAATATAGTCATCTTCATCTCATGCACACCAAGAATATGAATATTATGTGTAGAACCGTAGAGGGGAGAAGGATGAATACAGTCTTCTTGACTTATTTAAAGTTTATAAAACTTCAAGGCTTTAAGAACCGAGTGGTGTAATGATATACTTAGCTAAAAGAACAATAAGTACATGTAGAGAGAGAGAAAGAGAGAGAGAGAGAGAGAGAGAGAGAGAGAGAGAGAGAGAGACCACAATATATACTAGTTCAGGATGGGAGAGGGGGTTTATACCATCTGTACGTCTAGTTGTGAATCCATGACACCTATATTATTACTCTAGTATAATATTTATGGTGGACTATAAACCGTATTACAACTTCACTCCACCTATGCACTAAGATCGGCGCTCACTAAAAAGAGCTACTCCATACGGTATTTCGCCATTGGATCCACCCCCAAGAACCCGTGATTCGACTTTACCTCTAGGATTACTAAGATCAACTAGGACCACTAAGTACTTCTCATTGGAAGCTTACCAAACCCTTACTAGATCCCTAGTAATCTAGGCTTGGTCATAAAGATATAGGACTTCCCTTACAACCAAATGGAATAATTTGTTTAATTTGAATCAAGTCCAAACCTAAACTAGAGACTCGATTCTAAAAGAAAGTGCATGAGAAAGAAGACCATCGACTAATAACACACAAGTATAGATTAGGTACTTGTGTGTCTCTCTTGCGGAGATGTGTTCTTCAATAGATCTTATAAGATAAGATTAAGAACACAAGAGGTGTTAGACTTAGAGGATATGATAAGAGAGAAAGAATGTTTAGTGATGAGGTGTCATTTTATACACTTTTTCGGGGGTCATTTAACCCCCTAAATCATGCAAATATGCCCAAAATACATGCCTAATCGTTTCTTTTTGTGTTTTTAGCATTTGGATGGCAGTTGAATTGGAATTGACATTGAATAATATTACAACGTTACTTGAACTCAAATTAAGAAGAAACATACAAGATAACGACTTACAGCAACCAACAAAATGTGATATCAACTAAGGCATACAGTGGTTTTGAGATGAGGTGGACGTGTCATGTAATTTTTTTCCTTGACGGCGACACCAACTCCTACTATCGTACAAATTACGTATTTTTATCTTGATATTTTGAAAAATTCTTTTTAGTATAATTTCCAGGAATATTTTAATTTCCTAATCAATCCGTGCAGAAAAAACCACAAATACATTAGTACATTTTCAGCCATCTTTATTGCTTTCGTAGTGTCCTAAAATCCTAATAGAATGAGCGGGTTGTATTGTTATTCTTTCTGCCCGTAAAAACTTCCCGTCATGGTGTAGTTGTTTTTCTTGTCTTTGATGTGCAATTTATAGTTATAAGTAAAAGGCCCGAAAGTTCTTAAGGATTTTGTAACACCCACCCATTTTTAATCTTATAGCATCGGAAGCTAATCTGGTATTACTTTCAGGTACATAAGTCATGAATCATAGAAAACGGTAAATCAAAAAGAATCGTTTAAAAAAATAAAAGTTATCATTCAGTTAAGTCTTACATAGTTTTTACAAAAGAGAGGTTTCTAAAATCTAAAAATACAACATTTTGATGATAACGGTTTTTCCTCTTCGAAATCCTCTGTCACAACAGAGATGAACTTATCCGTGCCATTAATGTACCTGAGATAAATCATCTAAAAAGTCAACACAAAGTTGGAGTGAAATCCATAGGTTTAATAATAAAAGTTTGATTGCAAATGCATTATTTGGTGTTACGTTGATATTACCCCTAGTTATAAGTGAAGAATTAGGAAAACGATAAATTATTATGTAGCCATTTACGGCTCATAATCCGAGGCCTTAGGTTCTAATGATAATAGTGCCATCCGTGCGGAGCACCTTTAGCCGAATATAGACCCGCGTAGATTTCTAATGACGTACAAATTGGTATACACGTAACTGGGACCAGCCAACGGGGAGTCCATCGCCGAGAATAGATCTATTCAGCATCATTCGCGGCTATAACTTTACTGAGATAATGTGAACGGTTTCACGAATAAAGGGACTAAATGGCAAATCAGTTACTTAGGCAATATTAAATTTGAAATAGCATGTAAAATAGTATTGCATTTCATATTTAAATGACATGTATCCACCTCGAGGTTTTATAAAAAGATAGAAATGCCGGCTAATGAACCTTCACCTGAACGGATTGATAGGGAAATTGCGATAGCTAATGTGATAGGGAATTGAAAGTATTACTGGGCTTCACACGAGGCAATCAGCGTTCAGACAACCTGGTTAATATGGACAATCTTATTTTATTGTAAGTATAAGTCTGTTTAGGATACGATGTTGTTTAGATATAAAAATGATCATAACACCGTTCGGGAGTCCATCATAGTACATAGTAAGTGCATTCAGTAAAACTTTGAGAAGGCTAGGACACTTTAATAATCGAAAACCCAATAACTCAGTCCATTAACGTAAGTACTCAAGATGAAACTGTCCTTAGATATGAAGCTTCCTAGTATTGATGAATATAAGGATTCCGACATGATTTTTGAAAGCAATCGATATTGAATGATATAATATTATAACATGAAACATATATTAAAAGGCATTTATTCAATATCTGAAATTTAAGCACGTCAATCTTGAATAAAAGTTAGGTCGTGTACTGTATTTGGAATTGTTTTTATACTTTTCAAAATGTTATAAATTTACCCTAGGTGTTTTAGAAAAATAGCAATAGACCCATGGTGTTTATCATTTTTACGACTTTGTCTTCCAACACTTATTAAATTGATATACAAGTAAACCTTATACTTTAAAACATGCGACATAAAAGACCCCTATTAGGTTATGAACCGTTTGATAAAATAGACACTTTAGTCTAGTTATTATAGAGTTTCTAAAATTTACGATAGATTACCCCTGTCAGGATTGTAGAATTACAAAACTGTGTCCAATCTTTGCCAATGCAAGATTAATTTAACATTTCAAGTGGAACATTTATAATTTAATAAAAAAACTAAAAATTGAAGGTTTTTATACATACACACAAGTTTAGAATATTAACGATTCATGTAAGTTAAAGTTAAAACGGTTCAAGATTATGGGTTTCAAATGAAAACGCCAGAGTTTTAAAGGTCAATATTCACTTAGATTGACTTATCAAAGTACTAATTTTAACATTGTAATAGCTTATTAGGATTGATTATAACAATAAATACTCAAAGTTTTACCCCCTCGTGTATAAGAAAACACATGGCAATTGATGGTTTCGGTACGATTTTGGATCACAATAAAGGTCTAACACTTAGGTTATTTGAGTTCAAATTTTATATTATGAATTTATCAAGAATCCAAAGAAACATTATGACGTTACCATATACAGAATATCATCTTATGAGAAACCTGTATTTGGAAGCTATACATAGAAACGGTTCAGAATCCGACTTTCGGCTTCGTTAACGCAGAGTAAAACGACTCTCGGGAGCTTGTGTGCCGTTTCTTGGTTGTCTTTTGCTTTCCTTAGTACAGTAGCCTTCTTAAGAGATGCTTATTATGAATTTCATATTGAGCAAGGAGTTGCTACATGAATTTTGGTTGTATATGAGAAGAAGTGGAAGATGAAGAAAAATGAACAAGAGCTTCTATTTTATACTTATGTCAGTATCAACGAGATTCAGCAAGGCTTCATTTCTGATCTAGACACATGTAGCAGCAGCTAGTATAAATGTGATAAGGCTAGATAAAGAGAGAGTGTAAATGTTCTATAGAGTAGCTTAGGATGTGTTTGGATTACCTACTTGCTTTGCCGCGACCGGAAAAGAAAGACAACATAGAGCTATGTGCCCTCATTCTGACTTTGGATAATTATCGAGCGCTAGTGAAGCTGCTACAAAAGGAGTCAAGAAGTAGTTAATAGGTGTGCATTTGATCACCATGGTAGCATTTTAAATGGTCAAAATGAAGTTAGAAAACGGGTCGGGTCGAGGGTTTGGGCCTGCGCACATGGGTTTTTCCAAGAGTCTTTCAAGTACATTGTGTTTATAATAGAAAGTCAATGATAGATGAGAATAGTGTATGTGATAAGGTGTGGTATTAAAGTAATTAGCAAAATTAGCAATTGGTTTGGGTTAAAAACTTATTAGCATTGATGAAACGAAGTCACAATGTCAAATAATGGCTCGTTTAGGGTTCTTGCGACTTTCTACTTATATTTTGCATAATGTTTATTAGTAATGTATGAAATGTACAAATCCTGGGCTTATAATAAAGTATTATCAATAATTTTTGGCGTGTTTATGTTAAAATGTGGTTGAAAATTAAGAAAACGTGTCAAAAATCCAATTAGGAGCATAATTTCAGGTTTTCTGGATTCATTTAAGGTTTTCTAGGCTTTTGATGTTCTGCAGCATGTGCCAAGTTAAGATAGATAGAAATTGTAAACAATTTTTATGAGTTACAATTGCCCTTAGTAGTGTGATTTGATTAATGGTGTAAAACTATAAACGGGGTTAAGATAACCAATTAGGTACTTTTTAGAGGGTTTCTAAGATATGTTTTACGGTACAATAAGTAAAATGATAAAAAGTAATGATGAAATAATATTTACTAGAATTGATATATCTAAAAAGAAGTTATTACAACTTTATTTATGTTGTTTGGGTTGAAAAGGATAAACGCCCAGATACAGGTCTCATGAAGTTTATAAACAGCTCAGGTTTTAGGTTTAGGTTTGAATTAGGTTTTGAGGCAAAAAGATGAAATGAAAGCTTATGAATAAATATTAGGTTTAACTTCTTGTAAATGATGATAGTAGCGTTACATAAGTGTGTGAAAAATTCAGAATGAAAAAAGGTAAAACGCTATTTTAGAGATCATTCTACTGACTTTGTACAATGAGCTTTTAGGAGATTTGGTACTTTGACTGAATTATTTTATATTTCAAATGAGATTATTATAATTACTTTACATATCTTAAGATAAAAAATAGAAAAAAAAAGCTTGTCCATTCACTTTAGGTTCTAACCCGTTCCATAGTAGGTTTAAAGAAGCTCCTATAATGGTTTAATAGCCCGTTTGATATGAGTTGCAAATGGTTACAATTAGGAAAAAGAGTACCGTGTAATAAGTGAAATTTATGTATATCGACTTGATATTTTAGATGTTTGCTTGAACTATATAAAGATATATAGCCATACGTATTTGTCCCAGTCCCGTTAACTTTGATTTATCATTTAAATTCAAATTAGATATGGCAGAAGTAATGTATTTAAAAAACGAATAAAATTTCCCGAAAAAGGTGAGAGGCTGTCTAATAAACTGATAGATATAACTGATAGATTGTACATCATCTAACTTAATAGATGGATATTTACATTTATGAAAATTGCGGGTTGTTATAGATTTTCACGCAGACGATCCTTGGATGACGATTTAGCCGGTTTATCTTGTTTCTTCTCCAATATAGAGCAAAACCCAGGGAGTACTAGTTTCGTTTGCTTTTTCTTATTATCCTTTATTCGTTTTTTGGGTACTTATAGAACATTGGAGACAATGTTCAAAATTAGAGTAGGGGAAATAAAGCCTTAGAAACTATTCCTTCATTTGCAATTGATTTGTTCTTAAAAAGATAAGTAATATAGTGAAAGATAGTTCGACTGTAATTTTGACCCAAATTTAATTTTTATGGCATATTCTGATGAAAACTTAGTATTAGAAGCGTCTCATTGGATAGGTATTATATGACTAGTACAAAAACCCTAACACTAAAAAAAACCACCCAAAAAATGTGAGGTTCGCCTTTAAATCCTTAGGAATTAAAGCATCCATCTTTGGTGCTTTTGATAATTTTAACTTTTAGGTTGCTCAAGTTAAGGATTTGAGCAATCATATGTGTCTCGTTCATGGATTTAGGCAAGCATGTGTGGTTTTGTCGCTTTTTCTGGAGCATTGGTATCAATTAGGATTATGAAAGTGTACTGGTAGTATATTAAATTTTAAAACTTGCTTTAGTGATGCATCCCGAGACCGCATTCGTGTGATTATGATTTGCTAAATGATAAGAGGCATTAGGATAAACCCTTGTTTTTAACCTGCATTTTGTTTAGTTATGATGGTCTCCTCAATCATGTAACTACCCCCACACCCTTGCTATGCACTCATTTTTAGTGCAAGATACCCCTAGTGCAATCCTCCGAGCCTATCCTTTTCGTGGTTCTTGTAATTTTTTGATAGATTCCCAATTATTAATGAAGAGCATTGTTTACACCCCCACTAAATGTTACACCCAAATCGCCTTAGCCTTCCTTGTATTTACTTATTTTTATTACATTATTGTTATCACATTTGTTAAACCCTAGCTAATTGTTTACTTGAGTACATGATTGCTAAGTCTAGTCATTATTAATGTATATAGTTTTGGGACGATTGAGATTCATGGTAGTTTTTATTTTATGAAGAAATGGGGAAGAAGTCAAATTATTACCCCTATACGTGCTTAATAAACTCCATATTTGTCGATCATTCTAATTCGTGTCATTAGTTAGTTTTATGTTATTGAGTATTAAAAACTTAAGTGTAGGGGTGCATCTATAAACCCGAGTCATGTTTACGTTTAATTATGTCCAAGAAAATGGCAGGACAAAAGTGTATGAAAAATAGAAAAAAAAGTGAAAAGAAAAAAAAGAGAAAAAGAAAAGAAAATCGAAAAAATGGAAAAATATGTACGGACTGCCATTTTGCTTATGTTTATGTCGAAATTGTGTCAAGAAAAGAAAAAGAAAGAGTTTGATGTAGAGTTTGTATATCTTTGTCCTAGTGTGGTCGAGTCTTGGCTTAGCAACATCTTTTACATGTATTCTTGTGAATAATTGACTTACCACCGGTTAAATTCCTTAAATATCTCCCAACCGTGTTTCCTTTACCCTACACCTATACATCACAACCCTTTAAAAGACCTCTTTGATAGTAAAAAAATAAGTGATAAGCACTATGGGTTTTGTATAATACAACGGATCTGGGTAAAAAGAAACGGGTAGGCTAACAATATAATAAGGGGATGGGTCGGTGTTGGAAACACGAAAAGTGTCGGTCACTTCCAAAGTTGTAACAAGTCTTAGCTAGTAGATAGTATAAGGATTAGATTAGTAATCTAGTCCGGCCCAAGGCCCATGGGAGGCCCAACTCATCCCATGGCCGGCCCAAATAGAGTATAAATAGTCCCTCTCCTAGTCTTGGAGAGGGTTGGTTGTTCCATTTTCCATACATTCATTTTATACATTCATCCATTATTCCATCCAAGTTTTTCTCTAACATCCCAACCCACATTTCACTATTGTTCTTGCTTGATCTTAAGATTACTAGTATTCTTCACACTGCATATTTTATCCACATTCAATCAGCTTATCTGAAATAGCCATGCTTTTTCAATAAGCTAATACTTTTCTACCAATTAGAAACATAATAAGCAACTTTTAACAAGTGTTTGGGTACACCTACTGCATTTCATCAACACTATAGTTGTTAACCCAAACACTACCTTATGAGATAATTGATTATTGCATCTTAAAGAAGTACAATCATAAGAATGTACCTAATTAGTTTCTTAAAGCAAAAGTTAGCACAATATTATCTAAAAGGCGAGTTTTCTTTAGTTCTAACAGTAACTCCTAATAATCTTATATTCAGGTGTTATGTATTCAGGTTGTTACCCGTGGTATAAACACGTTGGATTTGGATGTAGCTCTAATGTGATGATATGAGTGCTTTAACCGAGGATCTTGCTGGTATAATTTTATATTCCTTTAGATAATTTGTTGTTATTATTCAGTTTTGTATGATATGATGTAGCATATCGATGTTAATATAATAGATTTCTTTGATATGTTACAACACAGGATGTTACCAATTACTATCATTGTGTTAACTGTTTGATGTTTACTTAGATGGCAAACCGTCTACATAATGCAACATGATGTGTTAAGCTTTTCAGATTTCACTAAGCTAATAAAAACACCTTAGATAGAAGTGATGGGAATGAAACTTAGCTGATATATACTAGGGTGTTTGAATTAGTTTATTTTATGGTATAAGCGTTGAATTTAATGATGTACAACATGTTCTACTTGTTCACCATTTAGCTAATTTTCTAGAATTGACCCATATGAAATAAATACAAACCAAAGCAACACAATTTATATGTAAATGAATTAAAATAGTCACCTCTGTTGATTGCTTTTGAAGGATTTCCGATCTGATTTGCTCATGCATATTTTGGTTATCAATAATAAAAAATATGTTACCTTTATTATGTATTAGTAATATGCTTTATTATTTGTATACTATAGTGTTCTAATCAGGTCATTTTAACTTTTACAGATGCAAGCATTATTTAGAATTGGTACATGTGAACCTCCTTCAATTATAACTCAAATGTTATATTTGGAAAGAAATGCATTGCTGACTTTTAAGCCGGATAAAGTGTAGATAATAAATGACATATGAACAAGGGATTAAAACAAGATCTGGAGGTTGTGTAAAATGAAAAAGATGTAAAGCCACATTATTAGA
>BQNB010165213.1:0-13066 GCA_026074375.1 Tanacetum coccineum | reverse complement strand
TTTGCATTTTCTGCCCTAAAGCATTCATTGAGATCGTGAAGGGCATTAAGCTTTGCAGTTAAATCTTTGTTCTGAGAAACTAACGCCTTAAGGTCAAAAGTAGGATTTGTATCACTATTCTTCTTTGTTAAGCGAAAGATTTTCTCCTTTAATTCACGAATCGTATTGCCTCGACTTTAAATCTGATCATTTAGTTTCCCAATCACAAACAGTGAATCAAATGAAGGAGCATCCGAATATGTCACTGGTTTTTTGTTTCCAAAACGTTCTTTGAGATTTTGATACTTTAATTGTAAGTTGAAGTGTTTAACTTTAAGTTTGGATAAATGTTTAATAAATGTTTAATCATTGAGTCATGATCATCATTTTGAATCTTGTTTCTCAGATTAAAATTTTAAGATTCAAGGTCGGTAATACGTTTCTGAGCACTAGTGAAAGCATCATGCATGTCAGAAAATCTAGACACATTTAGTACAGAATCCGTTGCAGTATAAAACACATCTTTGGACAAGCATTCAGCAACTAAGTTCTCATTTGTGATGAGAAGGTTTTTCCGTTCAATCTCACCACTCTGTAAGTCTGTCTCATTCTGGTCCACTTTGGCTTCCAAATTTTCAAAAACGGCTTTCATTGCCCTAACTTCAGTGACTAGAGATTTTTGAATTCCTTCAAAATGTTCTTTGAGTAGATTGAAAAATGGAATTACTTCGGTTAAGTAACACCTTTTTGTTTGTTCAAAACCCCTTTCCCCTTCAGTTATGCCCGTTGGTGTGATACGCTTTTTACAAGTTTTCTCAAAATCCCAAAATAGTTGAGTAATTACATACAGACCAATATTTACTTGACTTGTAGTTGGAAGCGTTCTAGGGACCAGATGGGCCGGTGTATTGGGAGGATACACAGTCGCAGGTGGTAGGACAGGCAGGGGTGTTGCATTGGCCTTTAGCTCTTCGGCCTTTCGTTTTGCTAGATCTAAGGACCAAAATACTTGCTCAGGTGTCAGTTGAGTCTGAGGGGTGAATGTTGCCATGAAATTTTCTTTTGAGTAGTTAGGAGGCGTAATGTTAACCCTCTTTTCCACACAGGCAGAGTCATTCATTTTTACATGCAGCTTATTCCTAGTAGCTTCAGCTAACTCTAGTTCTTCCTCAGACGATGGAACCATTACCGGCACATGATGAGGCTTAAGAAGTTCATCACCATCATATAGTGCCGGTTGGGCCTTTTTGGCCTGTCTGAGGTAAAAAGGGTTCTGGGCACCTAGTGCAGTTTTGGTCTTTTGGTCATACACCTGAGTAGGATTTAACATCATATGGACAGTTTGAATGGATTGATCTTGTGAGTGAAGCTTATTTTCAAGTTTATCGTTAAGGTGTTTCAGATTGGAAAAATCAGTCAGGTATTTTGACTCTTTCTGTTTAAACTCTTGTTTCAAAGGCGTTACAGTTTCTTCAATTATCTTATTGTTTTCCATAGTTGACTTAAGTTGTAACTTGAAAGAATGAAGTTCCTTTTTAAGATTTTCCTCTGTTTTATTACGATTTTGAATAAGCATACGCATTTGATCATCCATTCGCTGTTCACATTTAGTCAGTTCAAACTTAGCACGTTGCTCATAAATGGCAACCTGTTCCTTGTAGATATTAAGTTCAATGGCTATTGGGTCATGAGGAACGACATCATTAACAGGCGATACACATACACAATTTAGAGCGGAAGATGCACAACTTGGTACAACCGAAATATCATTGACCGACACATATTGTTCATATGGAATAACATTACTGTTACCCACATGGACACTAGTTGAGTCAATAACATTTGACGGTTGTACTTTATTATGAATCTCATGTTCATCCTGATTAGAAACACTATGATCAATAACATTTTCCAGAATATGTACCTCAGATAAGATTGGTGCATTAGATGGACCAGCTTGTGGATTTGCTGACCCGACTGAGGATAAATTGGCTATGAATATAGACTGAGCAGTCGGTTCATCATCAACATCTGAATCAAAAGCATCACATTCATCTGCTTGGAAGATGTTATCCTCATTCAGAGCTAAGTCGTGGACTGGTGGATTATCTACATCTGCATCAAAGGTGTTGCCCTATTCACCAGCCAGAAAGAGTAGTTCCTCTTCATCCAAAACTGCACCAATCTCTTGGGCTTGCATCAGCAGCATCTTGTCCTTAAAATAATCATAATTTTGTGGACGCTTTGGCTGAGTACAGTTCCTTGCAATATGTCCAACTCCATTACAATTATAACACTTGACTGGTTTCCCTTGACCTGCATTGACATTCCCAGCTCTATTCTGTACACCCCCATTTCCTGCTGTACCATTTCCCTAAGCAAAATACCTCTGATTCTGATTCTGTCGCCCTTAAACATTCTGAACGACAACCCAACCATCTTGAATAGTTGCTTGATTTCGGGTGTTGGATGAGGTTCGAAGTTGATTGTTGGTCTGAGGAAGCGTTGCTCTGAAGGATTGGGCAAGGAGTGCCATTTGTTTGTTTAGGTTGTCAAGTATTTCATCAGTTTGGGTGTATCCGGAATCAATTTGTGATGTTTCAGGGAATTGTGGATATTGTGGTGATTGAAGGTTTGTTGATGAAGAAGGATATTGATGAGACTGTACATGTGATGATTGGGCATGAGGTTGGACTATTGACACAAATGCAAGTTGATCATTCGTCACAGGAGTGATTCTCTCAATAATCAGTCGATCTTGTGCAGCATGCTTCTCATGTTGTTTTAAGTATACATACAGCTATTCGTGATTTGTCTCTTTCAGACCTTTGTTGAGTTTAATGGCTGTCACGAACCTATCCCATTTAGGTGACATATTGTTCACGAACTTGGAGTTCAGTTGAATGTTAGGCATTGTCATTATGATATTCCTCATGTCGTTGACCAGCTTGTGAAAGCGAACATAGTACTCATTGATATTTTCACCTGGAAGCATCTTGAACCTCTCAAACTCATCGTACAATTGAGATTCTCTATCTTCTTTTGTGAGTTCAGAACCCACCAGAAGCATTTTGACGTGGTCCCAAATTGCTTTTGCTTCAATGTTGTGATTGATGAGCTTGTAGATATCTTTGGGTATTACTTAAAGCATAATATTGGTGGCACGGACATCTGCATCGTATCGTTTCTTCTCTGTGTTACTGAGATCCTCATATGTACGGGGCCTTTCTGGTCCAAGAAGGACACCTCCCTCAGGGGTAGTTCCGAGTGCATCCCTTGTGGTTCTAAGCTCAAATGGTCCTTGATCAATCGACTGAAGAATTTTCAATCCATTTTCCTTTCCCCTACAGTACAATCGGATTCGTTGTGACCATGATTCGTAATCTGTCCTATCGAGCATAGGAGGGCGGGTATCAAAACCGGCCACTTGAATATCATCTGAATTACTGGACATGGTTGATTACTTGTATTATGATAAACTTTGGATTGGTACAATGATTAGTGATTGTATGTTAAAAGTGATGATTGTTTGTTTGATTAGGTGATATGTTGTTTGATTGTGATTTGGTTTAGTTGAAATAAGTTAACGTAATGAAGATAATGAAACTTAGGCAAAACGCAGTGAAGAAGCCTAGACAAAACGCGGTGAAGAATGAAATTTTGCCAGTATAACTGTTTATCAAAACACAATATGGTCTTCAAGCAAAAAACGCAATGGAGGTCTTGAGCAAAACGCAGTGATGTTGAAGCAAAACGCAATGATGAATGAAATTTTGCCAGAGTAACTTCTTATCAAAACGCAATATGGTCTTCAAGCAAAACGCAATGGAGGTCTTGAGCAAAACGCAGTGATGTTGAAGCAAAACGCAGTGATAGCTTGAAGCAAAACGCAATGAGGTCTTGAAGCAAAACACATCGAGGTCTTCAAGTAGGCAAAACACAACCTTCAATAACCAAAACGCAGTGACCAAAACGCAACCCTAAATATGACAAAACGCAGTACTGTTGTACGATACAAAACGACAAAACGTACCTAAAAACACCTAAAAATCACCCTTTTGAACGTTTTTGCTTGGTTTCTTTTGTACAACTTGATCCTAGAAGGTTATAACAACTATAAAAACACTAACTTTAACATCACAAACGTGAGAATCAAAGAGTGTCAAGAAAAATACCATAAACCTTCAAGAATCAAACTTTTGATCTAAACTAACCAAGAAAACGCACACACAATCTATCTAATCATCCCATGGGATCTGATACCAATTGTAGTATATTGGATATCACAATACAAGCTTAGGAATGATGGGTTAGCCAAATTTCTAGAGAGAGAAAGTAACTAGTCTAGTGAGAGAAAACACCTTTAAGTGTGTGTATTATCAAATAAACAACCAACCCCTTTCCATGGCTGGAAAATGGCATTTATACAAGTGTTTTGGTGCCCCTAAATGGGCCATGGAGTGGGCTAACAAGTGGGTAAAGACCCGGCCCAACACCATAAGTCGTACGGTAACTAAAAGATTAAAACTAAAACTACGAGCTATCCTATGCTAGATATAACACGGGGTGACCGAGTCTTTTACATAGATTTTCATAATCCTAACAGATGTGTACGTATGGTTTTTGTCGCCTTTTCTAGAACATTGGTATTGGTTGATAATTATATTTGAGAGAGCCGGTAAATTAGAAGCTCTAGAACTTGTGCTTAATCATCATTTACTAGACCGAAGCCTAATCTACTGCATATTATGAATTCCGCAAGTCCCTGCGAGCACTCCCTTTAGTGCTAAGTTGCTGAAATCCCAAAGTTAAATGAAGAAGTTCTGTGCCAAGCCTTAGTTATCATATTTAAAAAAAAGTTATATGTGTGTTATAGTAGTTTAAAGAAATAAAGGCTTATGTTTTGGCACGTGAAGTTGTATCCACTCTAAATACCAAGTTCCGCACTTCGGTCAGGTTTATGTGTTAAGTACAAGCCTATAGTAGCTGTCTAGATTATGTATGTGCAAATTGAGTGTCTTACAAATATACAACCATACGTGAGTGGCTGAGTGAATTAAGAAAAACCAAACACTATTCCTATGCGAGGTGCTATGTTATATGTCTATGCCTGAAAAGTTACATAATGTGCAATCTCTTATAAAATCTAATTTTCTCCACGTCACGATAAATGATTTTATTTTCTCGCTTCGATTGCTTGAGGGCAAGCAATAAGCTAAGTGTGGAGGGATTTGATAACGCCCAAATTATACATGTTTTCTATGGCGTTATTTGTATATATTTTATCATTTCTCGTGAACTTTCGAGACTTAATAGTCTAAATTGCTTGCAGGTTCACTTGAAGACACTACTAACTAAAACTCAAGAAATTACGTACTTTAAAAGGAAAATATAAAGATAAGAAAAGATTTCAAGCTAAAAGTACAAGATGTGCGCCGTACTCCACTATTGTACGCCGCACTTACCTATATAGCCGAAAACCGCCGCACTTATACCTAAGTGCGCCGCACTTTCCATCCGATGAGAAGAAATAAATAAAGACTTTAATGCAAATGCATTAACACACTAAGTACGCCGCACATATTACCTAGTGCGCCGCACTTCTTCAATCAACATTTAATACTATCGAATTTAATCACCAAGTGCGTCGCACAATTTTTTGTGTGCGCCGCACTTTTCACCCAAATTCAGCCTATAAATAGAGGATAAAATTTCACTTTCAAATCATTCCTCCCACTCCTCTCTCATTATACAAATCTTCTTCTTCACACACACACCAATCCTTTTGTCCCTCATCCATAAAAACACCAAAAAACACCACTAACTTTGAAGAATAAAGATCTAACGATCAAGAACGAAGACGGTTGTCAACTTAGTTATTGAAATAATGGAAGTTTATGTTAAGTCTACTTTTGTTATGAACTCCTTAGCCATGAGAGGCTAAATCTCTCATGACTACTCGATGATGTTATGATAATGAATAAGTGTTTGGTATGATCTTGATCTCTTTAAGCTCAAGCTTATGTTGCGATCCTATTATATCTTATCTTGTTAGTTTTGCTTGTCAACTTGAATTATATAATCATATTGGTATAGGTTGAAAGACCTGTTATGATCTATGTGGTTTTAAAGATTTGTCTATGGTCTTTATCGTTTGTGCTGAGAAATCCACTTTGGTAAATTGATAAACAAATAAGATTTGATATACTAGTAACTGAACTATTTGAGTGACACATTTGGTCTAGTTAACTAAATATAAGTCTTGGGTTAAACAAGTTAGTTTGTGAAAACGTTTTCTGACGAGAAGTCCTCTTTATAAATTAATGCCCCATCTTTGAGGTCAAATCATTTCCAAACACTTATAAGTTATTTTGAACTATTCGAGTAGTCATCTTTATTATCATTGGTAAAAATTAAAGTTACTTTTAAAATTGTTAAAGTCTATTTTCTTTCTGATTATTTGAACACTACTCAAATCCCTATGAAACGACCTAGTCTTACCTAAAAAGATTATACTACATACGTGGTTTATACTTTTACTCGTGTGTTTCCATATAATTATCCGGTATTTTTAGTTTTATAAATTTAAAGCATCAAAACACATTAGTCGCTTAAGACACAGGCTTTGTAGGAAACCTTCAGGTCATTAGTTTTAAAATGTCGAGTCCCCAAGTGGTTGATAAAGTATTTCTAGGTAAGACCCCTGCCATTTCCACCACTACACCCCTCACATCCTTGTAGTGGACAAGATATCCGAACAACATTTTAACCAGCCATGATGAAGGCAAAAACCAAAAGAAGCCAGCCGAAAATGACAATCCACAACAAAGCAAAATCTGCTTTGGACTTTACCTCGTTTCTTCTAACCCTAAAACCTTTTTATCATTTTTCTCCCTCGTTAATACATAATAGAGCAACCATGGGTACCACTAATTCACTATTTTTTGAGGTGATTTGTATACTTTTTTTGTCATTCATCACGGATTTTGCATCTATGTGTTGTATTATATGCATCACCGGTGTGAATTTAGTGATGAATGGCAAAAAATAATGATATACAAATCACCTCCCTTTTTTTACCAAAGGGCTTTGGCTACTCACCTCAAAAAAACCTATGGGTCAACCAGAGAGATTTTATGGATAAAAAATCATGGATTCGAGTCTCGGCTCGTGCTCACTCTAGTTGGTGCTCATCTAATTCAGGAGAGTTGCCAAATCTATTCTCTGTGAGGTGAACAATGACTGCTGTCAAAAAGCACTTGGGGTCTTCCCAATCTACACCGTTTGTGGAATTCACTATTTCTTTATATTTCTATATATGTTCTAAAGCTATCACTATTTTCTTGTTCTGTTTGTTACCTATAATCACAAGATTTTGTTTTGGAACGAAAATTCGACAGCATGTGTTGCTTCTTGGTAAAAGAATTTATAGGTCAGTATTAGCATTATCTATTGGATATAAAGGCCCAAGCCTATTAGCATTATCTATCGGATATAAAGGCCCAAGCTCGAATATGGGTCGGGTCCATTAGGGTTTCTAGTATGTTATAGGTAGCACTATAAATACATATCAATAACTCAATACCTCTGAGGGGGTTTTACCAATTCTGACATGGTATCAGAGCCAACCTAAACCGCATCAAAAAATATACGCCTAAACCCTTAACCTAAAATTGTTGTACTTTTTTTTCCTGTTATTGCTCTTTAATTTTCATTCATATGTGAATGTGATATGTGTGAAAACACATATCTGTTTTATATCAAAATATGCCATAAAAAGACAAATTTGTGCTTAAAATGCTTGAATATTGCTTGTTTTGTCTTTGTGATTGTGTAGGTACGAATATTGCAAAAATCTCAAGAAAGCGGTTAAAACCGGACAAACACGGACACGGGAACAGAAGAGCACATAAAGAGCCTGGAGAATGTTATCAAAAGTCAACAGTGGTCAACTTAAGTCAACCTTCAGTTAAATATGGTCAACACAAAAAGACAAAATCAAAAATTCCCAAAATAACCATTCAAGTCAAACAAAGTTACAAAAATAATCCCTAAACCCTAACGGTGTTAACTCTTATTTATAAGAGTTAACACCCGTTAGCCTTCTTATAACTAAACCAAGCCGTTCCCAATCCCGAATACCCAGCCCAAACGCTTTTGTTATTAACCCTGGCCCAAGTCAACCCTCCCAATAACCTCGGTCAAAAAGTCAAAATGATAACAAATTTTACCGCCCAATCCCTTTTACTGTTCATTCATCCCCCACCTCATTTCCCCTGCACCTACTCCGTACACAATCACTATCACTCCCACTCCTGTCAACATTATCGTGCCAGCGTGGCAATCCAAGAGCACACACATTCAATCCAAGGGACAAGAGTTGAAGAAGTGTTGAGCAAGAATGATCACACGACCAAGATTGTAGATCAAGGAATCATTCTCCACTCCTCTCACAAAAGGAACACACAAAGAAGACCCAGAACCTTCTTCATCTGCCTATAAATAGGGGCTCTTCACTCACAAGAAAGATATCTAGGAGTAGCGTAATTTTAGCTTTAGCTTATTTACTGTTTTAATCAGCTTATTGTAATCAACTTATGTAATCTTCTTTTCAATGTAATGTAATCTCTTTTATATTAATGAAATTCAATTTTAAAAGTTTAATTCATGTTTTAAATTTCAATTATTTTTGTTACTGTTTCAACTAAATAAGCTCTTAATAAGCTCAATTTTCTTAATAAGCTAATCTCTTACTTAGTTAAGCTTAACAAGCTTAACTAAGCTTTTAGGCTGTTAAACTCACTCTTAAATTTCTAAAGCTTTTGATTAATGGATGATAAGCCAAACATGGATGGGCTTATGGACTTACTGGCTTATTCCTAATAAGCCAGAGCTTGTAGAATAAGCTCATTTGAGCATTCCAGTCCTTGTTTAAGCAAAGGATAAAGGTACTCTTACTCTTTTTAATTTTCTTCTCAATTGCTATTTTACTGCTTATTTGCTTAATTCTGCTTATATTTAGATTGTGATTGTTAGAAATAGCTTATATGTGCTTATTATACTTAGTTGATGCTTATTTAGTTAAATTTTAGCTTAAAACTCATTTTTAGTTGTTTTTCTTCATAAACTGTTAAAAACAAAAAAAAATAGCATAGCTTATTTCATTGCTTATTAGTACTTAATTTCTGTTGATCACTGCTTATTTGTCTTAAATATGTTTAGTTATCAATCTGTTTTTGCTTTTTATAGCTTATTAGGGTTTGCAATTCAAAAATTAAAGAGGTGTTTGGCATTAGACTATTTTTAGCTTAAAATACGCTCAAATAAGCTCAAATTTGGTAGTTAGTTTAGTTTCAGCCTATAATAGCTTAATTAAGTCTTAGTTTTTCATTTCTCAGCTTAAATCATTGAATGCAACTTATTTTCTCTTTTTATCAATGTTTTTCGAAAAGTAGTTAAACTGTAACAGCCCTTTTCAAGTAGCTTTTTCTAAGGCTTAATAACCTTCAAAATGTTTTTAATAAGCTGTTATAAGTAGTATCATAGGTCTAGTTTTAGGTTTAGCAAAGTTTTTTAGCTTAAGGTTCAGTTTTGAGGTTTAAAATTAAGCTTAAAGTAGCTTGTGTAGGGGCTGCACTGACTCAGCATAGCTGAGTCAGTCTCATTAGCTTATTGAGCAATAAGCTCTTTTGCTCTCAGCTTTTTCTGTTTTAGCTTTAAGTGTTTGTTTTAGTTTAGTTTAGTTTTTTTAAGTTTTAAGATTGCTTATTAGCTTAAGTCCTAGCTAACAGTTAGCTTTTTAAGTTTTTCTTTAAAATTAAGTTGCTGTCAAATTAAGCTGTTTCCAGCTTATTCTTTAAGTTTTAGAAAAAAGTGCTTTTGTTAAAGTTGATAAGCTCAAGCTTATCAACAACTTTGTTCTTTAAGTTTTCAAAAAAAAAGGGGAACTAGGGAAGCCCGGGTGAGCAAGGCTCGAACCCGGGACCTCTACCCAGTTCAACCCTTTTAACACACACTCTACCACTGCGCCCTTGGGTCTTATTCGTTATACATTTACACCATTTATTCTTTATACACATTTAGCCCCAATAAGCCTAATAAGCTGTTATAGCTTATTTCGTGGCTTATTTGATAAGCTGTGTTTATAAGCTTATTTTTCCTAGGTTTCAATTAGTATAAGCTATTTTCTGTAATTTTTCTAGAATTTTTATAGTTCGTTTAGTATTTTTAAACATTTATTTTCATTAAAAACTTTAAAAAATCATAAAAAATAGAAAAATAATCAAAAAAATATAAATCTTTTTTAGAAAATTTTCTTTTATCATAAAGTTCATAGGAAAATTAGTTTTGCTTTCATAGGTTCTAATTTGCAAAATTTTGTTTTTTAAAGAACGGGATTCGTTCCCGTTCTCGTTTTTCGTGTTTCAAAGCTCATTTCAACTCCGTTTTTGTTCTAGTTTTCTTTAAACTTACTTTTTAGTCAAATAGAGTCCATTTAAAAAGAAAATTTTAAGTTAGGTTTATTTTTAGAAATTTAGGGTTTTTGACCTCCGTTTAGGGGTCCCGTTTTACGTTTTTAGTTAAATTTTGATTTCCCGTTATTTGAATTAGTGCTTAATTGTTATAATTTGTTAATTTTAATTTTTAAAGGTAGATAATCAAATCAATCTTTGTCTTCAATTCAAATCATTGTCCGAACATCTAACGTGGTTTCAATTTCACAAGTCGTTGGGGGATAACGACCCGGGAATCATACTTCCCGGTTTATATACGTATTATATTATATATATTTGTGAAGATTTTCCTTTTCACCTTTGTCCTCAAGGGTAAACTGGTAATTTTCTATAATATTATATATTTTATTATTACGTATATATAGATTCTAGCGAATCAATTTTTGGCGCCGTTGCCGGGGACTTGTGATTAAGATTCTCTCGTTTGAAGTTTGTTGATAGAGATTTGAAGACCCTTTTCACTTTTGAAAGTTTTGTTTAAAAAAATATAAAAAAAATTAAAAAATAAAAAGTAAAAAAATATTTTTCTTTTCTTTTAGTATAATTATCATAAAATAAAATAAAATATAAAGAAAAAAAATCAAAAATATAAAAATTATCCATAAAAAATAAAATAAACAAAGTTGGTAAAAGAACACCAACAAATAATACCTTCAATTGAGGTATTATCCATTAGTAAGTTCCCAACTCGAGATCAAATGATTTATAACTTACCATTTGTGCATTTACGAATAGGCTCACCTTAAAAATAAAAATTTTTAAGGAGTACCGTGAAGTAAATATGATTTTTGGTTTAAGTAGTCTTATCGTTATCGTAAAAATAGTTTGTTAAATAAAAAACATTACGTTTAAATTTCTTTTTTCTACTTTGTGCTAGGCGCACTCGTTCTCAAAACTACACGTAATCATCAACAACAAGCCCCAACCGGTGTTTGTTAGAACCATTTATTTAGAAGAACCTTTTGTTAATCCTCCCCTAGTTCTGATGGCTGATAACCGGACTATGGCACAATTGCTCCAAGCACCCACCGAGGGGTACGAGGATGCAATTGTAATTCCTGAAATCAATGCTAATTTTGAGTTAAAGCATGGTTTGATCAATCTTGTTCAAAACAAGCAGTTTTTCGGACATGATAAAGAGGATCCACATGCTCACATCCGTTATTTCAATAAGATTACCTCAACGATGAGATTTCCGGATATCCCGAGCACGTCAATTAAGCTTATGCTTTTTCTATTTTCTCTTGAAGGTTCAGCCCGGATTTGGCTAGAAAAAGAACCTCCTCTTTTTCTTCTCTTTTTTTATTTTTTTGATCCTATTTTGACTTGGGTTGATCTTGTTCAAAATTCATTAATCAGTCTGTCCTCCTTCAAAAACGACAAATCTTGTAACAACGAAATCACGAGATTTCAACAAAGATTTGACGAATCGTTTTATGAGGCTTGGGATCGATTTAATGACCTTCTTCGAGCATGCCCACATCACGGATTTTCAGAATTACATCAATTAGATACGTTTTACAATGCTTTGAATGCTAATGATCAAGATTCGTTGAATTCTGCTGCGGGTGGAAACTTTTTGGATAAGATGCCTCGTGAATGCTTGAGAATTATCGAGAGTAAATCCAAGGTTCGTAATTCACGAAACAAGGCAGTCGTTGCTAAAGTGAGTTCGAATTCATCTACCCCCGGAATTTCACCAGATGTTGCTGCTCTTACAACCGAAGTTTCTGAACTTAAGAATATGATGAAGACTATGCTTATCGACAAACAAAAAGCCCAAGCTCCCGCACCCGTAAAAGTGGTCGAGCAGAGTTGTGTAACTTGTGGAGGTGCTCATTCTTATAGAAATTGTCCAGCCACCGATGGCAATGTTTATCGAGACAATATTCAAGAGTACGTTTCACAAGCTGCTGCAGCCAATTTTAATCAAGGAAATACCAATTCTAGACCTCCGATGGTTGCAAACCAAATCCGACCTCCTGGTTTTCCTCCGATTCAAAGTAATCAAAACCGTTTCAATCAAAATCAAGGAAACAATTTCAACCAACATCGAGGAACCAACTTCAATCAAAACCGTGGAAATAACTTCAACCAAGGACAAGTGTACCAACCTTCGACTAATCAAACCCCGGTTTACAAAGCTCCATCTCCTGCTTCGCAAATGCAAGGTGTTTCAAAGACCAATTTTGAGAATTATGTCAAGGCTAATGATGTTGTATTGAGGAATATGCAAAATCAAGGCCAAGGTTTACAAAACCAGATGACAAATTTAATGGAAATGCTTTCTAAGTTCATAAGTTCCAATACCGCTTTGTCTTCGAATTTAGGTACTCTTCCAAGTCAAACAGTAACTAACCCTCGCGAGCATGTTAATGCTATTACCACACGAAGTGGTAAAACTTGTGAAGGACCTTTGACTCCTCTTGTTCCTACTTTCGTTGTTTCTACTCCTCTAAAGGAACCCGAGCAAAACTCAGAGACGTCAATGGACAAAGTGCAAAAACCAAGTTCAGAAAGTACCGCACATGTCCCACCTCCGGAGGATCATGATTCCATTTTTATTGTAATTC
>BQNB010165211.1:0-14247 GCA_026074375.1 Tanacetum coccineum | reverse complement strand
TCGTCGTTTATGTTTATCAATTCATACTTGTTTATGTGCTTTTGTATGCGACCTATCATTCAACTGGATCTAGTGATACCGACCAAGTTAGCTAGATGCCGGGATGGCTCTCCATATAGTGATTTATATATCTAGAATAATAGGATCACAATTAATGACCTATCTTTACCAATCGCTTAAGGGAATAAGTTATTCTAGCAGGTGATCTAGTATAGCGTTCTTCTTCCTTTGGTAAAGATTTGATCAGTAGACTACTAGAATATAAATTGGCGTTAAGCAATAAATGGGTAAAGTCCTGATGGGCTAGGGTTTAATAAGATCACCATTATAAATCTCCTAAGATAGATTATAATCAGCGAATAGGATGCTTTATGCGGATGCGTTTAATTGTGACATAATTCTACGTGTCTAGGTTTTAGGAAGAAGTCGTGCCTAAATCTTGGAAAGATATGCCGCCTCAAAATAGGCACTCATTGCACTAAATAAACAAACTTGCATTTTAATTGGATTAATCATGGTTAATACAATTTTGTTATATTTGGGTAGACCGCTCTTCTATCTTTTGATTATCTGCTTGGGTGTGTTATTGTGTTTTAAATTTATCTAAGTCACCAACAAACCTGTGCCAATCTCTCAGACTGAAACTCCCCTTTATCCGTTAGAACTAGGTTTAGCATAGGTTTAACATAGGTTAGAATTAACATAGTTTAAATGAACTTAATTTAGTTAACCAAAATATTGATAAAATAAAAGATTAACGCTCTCTCTCTTAGTGATCGACACCCTACTTACCAACGAATCTACATCTGATCGGGTACACTGCCCGTTAATGTGTTGTTTTACGTAAATTCGGCAAAATATAAATGTAAAACTTGATAACTAAAATAACTACCTACTCAACGACACAATCAGTGGACTATAAACCAAATAAAACTTCGCTCCACCGATATGCACTAAGCTCGACGCTCACTACGAAGAGCTACTCCCTACAGTATTCTGCCCCATAAACCACCTACAAAGACCTTTCACTCGACTCACCACTAAGACCACTAAGACTTCCCCTTTGGAAGTATACCTAAACCTCTCAAACGGCGAGTTACATGGGTGAGTTAACTCAGGATTTTGGGCGAGTTATAAGCAGTTTTGGGCAAGTTAGAGGTAGTTTTGAAATTCAGGCAAGTTAAAAAGGTTTTTTCTGACGAGTTAAAGTCTTTGATTCCAGGCGAGTTAACTCACAATCCAGGCGAGTTAACATAGCAATTTCAGGCCACTTAAGGCATCTGTTTCAGGTGAGATAAATGTCAAGTTTTAGGCGAGTTGCTAGGACTTTAGGCGACTTAAGAAGCTGAAATGGAAACTTAACTTTATTTGATAATGGAAACTTAAGGTTTCAAAATGGAGATTTACATTTCAAGCACATGCGACTTAAGTGTATGCAATGGTGAGTTAAGTTTCTTAACATTGACGAGTTAAAGTTCTAGGGTTCATGGTTTGATTAAAACCCTAGAATTGAAACTTAGATACATTGAAATGAAAAGTTAAAAGGCGAGTTAGGGTTTCAAAACATAAGGCAACATAGGTTTGCTTATATGTCGTGATTGATTTCGAGCAAAAATTCCTAAACCCTAACAGGTTATTCATCATGTTCCAATTTCAATAAACACAAAACGAAGAATACATTATACCTTAAACCTAAACCATGAACAAAACAAACACAGTACATATCACTTAAAACGCTCCTTAATAAGATTCACTCAAATGTCAAGGCTAGTGTTTGGATAAATGATTATCAAGTGACTACAAGGTTGATTTGGTATTACTTATTTGAGATTGAAGTGGGATTTCACAAAGGCGTGTACTTATTTCATTATCATGCCTTCCTTCTACTTTTCTGACTGTTTCACCCTCTAACGAATATGACTTGCTTGAACTTCAAAGGTTTAGATTATGAACTTGATCTATTTAGCTATAACCGATGTAAGGAGTTTCATTGTAGTACTCACAGTGTATAGCAATCACTTAAAGGAGATAGGTTGTAGTGCTTAGTGTTATACGTAAGATGCAGATATAAGGAGTTTCATTGTAGTACTTACAGTCAGGGATTTGTTTGTGTTTTTATGTGTTTTGAATACGTGTTTCGTTTTATATTGTTTGTGCTTAATTTGGATTGCGAAAAAAATCACCAAAAATCGTTAGTTGAATCCAACCGCCCGGCTGGAACCACCAACCGAACGGTTGGAACCCAAAAAATCCACCTGTAACTCAATCCAGCCGATCGGTTTGGCTCCCAAACTGACCGGTTGGATCATTTTGATAAAAAAAAATATTTGTCACAATTCCCGTTTTACCTTTTTTACCTCTGTCCGAGCCTTACCTAAAACCATTCCTGGTTGTGTTTTGAACCTGGTTGAACACCCGTTCATCGGGAGAAGAACCAACTAGCCGCTTTTTGTCCGATCGCGAAAGACCCGAAACAAAGCCCATCCAACGGCCGGATTGCAACCTTTTCTGCCAATTTCGTATTTTTATCCATCACGGTTTGATCCTTAACCACACGGCTAGACTGATTTGGTATAATTTTCAGTTTCGTTTTGTGTTCGTCTATCTTTTTGTCCTAGTTTATGTCTTGTATTAACTTATTTTTTATTTCTTTACGTCATATGAAAAAATACAAAAAGTTTTTTCACTTTATTTGTTTTTAACGTTTTTCATTTAGTTTTTCTTTTCATTTTCTATGACGTTATGCAAATCGCTCCGGGTTTGTATAAACACATGTTATTTGGGTAAACAACTTGTTAATCTATTCTACGAGTTTAAACGCAAAATCAAAAAGAGGAATCATAAACCCGAAAAGACACCAAACCTACTCCTCGAAAGGGAATCACCTAAACCTTACACCAAATGACCGTTTGTCGAGGAACTTTTTGTCATTACATCAAAGATCAACATTTTCGAGGAAAAAGTCGAAACTTTACCCGATTCCCCACCCATAACCGTCATTGATCACGGTGACCAACTCATGTGGTCAAGCACAAGGATCGTTGCACCAATGCCTAGTTTCGCTATTGTTCAGCTCTCTCTTACAAACAATTTTCATATCAAAGGTACCTACATGCAAATGATTCGGGTGAATCAATATGGAATAATCTGGTCTGATCATCACTAATACGTAGCCGATTTTCTTGAGATTTGTAACCTTTTCCAATATGGTGAAAAAAAGAGGAAGCGGTTAAATTGAGGACTTTTCCTTTCTCGCTATCTGGAGAAGCTAAGATTTGGTTGAACGAATTAAATGAAGGAACGATTTCTACGTGGCATGAACTTAGATAAGCTTTTGTTAGCCGATTATTTTCACTCGCAAAGTTTAAACTTTTGTTGACTCTTGGCTTCTAATGAAAGAAATGTTTCGCACTTGTTTCGGACATGGTCTAACCAAAGGAATGATAATTCAAGTATTCTATCATGGTTTAGACGATCCAACTCAAGGAATTCTCGATGTTGGAGGAATCTTCATCTTCAAAACGCCTAACGAAGCTTTCAAAATGCTCGAGGACAATGTCATATTCAAACTCGATTTCTCAAAGAGTCCCCAAAAAAGCCCAAACCGAAACCATTGCTTCCATCAGTGGAAGTAACATCAATTCCAATCACGCCATTTTGATGGAGAAATTTGAAGCTCTCGCTATAAAAATCGATGTCGAATTCATGAAGATAACAGGAGAACTAAAAGAGGTGCGAAACGATTGTAGGAATGATGATGGACACCACGCTTTAGATTACTACATGAAGGATGACATGCCGATGTGTGATCCCATGGAAGCGAATTACGTCCAAGGATATCATGACCGAAATTCTAGAAACTCGCACTCCTACCCAAACCATAACCTAACCCGTCACTATCCTCAATCCCGACCATAAAATAAAACGCCACATCCATCACAATATTTCAAACCACCCAAACCCTCAATGGAGGAGATGATGAGAAAGTGGATGGCTAGTTAGGTTGTAGCCAATGAGGATATGAAAAATTAGGTGGTTGAATTGGAACGACAAATCAATCAAGGATTAAGGAACCACCAAGCGATGATCCAGAACTTAGAGATGCAGTTTTAGTATCTAGAAAAGAAACTCCAGCGTACAAAATCTCTTCCTCATACCACAAAACCCAAGTCTAGACGAGAAGTTATGGAAGGAGTACGTAAACCACCCTCAATCCGAAACGAGAATGATAAGGGTGATGTTGAAGCTATCGAGGAGGACGAGACTAAGCCGATTCTAACCATGCCAAACCCGAACCTAATCTTGACTAGTTCACCAACCGTGTCTCCTTTTCTCAAGGATTACACAGCGCATATCTCGTACGCTTAAATTTTAACGAAATAGAAGATGGTCAAACATGATGAAATGTTGAATCATGTTGGTGACAAAGAGTTCAATAAAATTGTTGGCGTTGGAATTGGAATATTGAAAGAAAAGGAGATTAAGAAAGATGACAATGGTGTGTCAAAGGAACACAATAAAGAGTGGAAGCTGAATGAAAAACCGGTTCCTCATAAAGAAAACGTTTATCACTATCTATGGCACCCAACTGAAATTCCCCATATGAATTGTATCATCAAAGAATCTTAAAACCAGGGGAAGAGTCTAGCTAATGTCTCAAAAATAAATTAAGTGCTTCTCGGGAGGCAACTCGGGCTTTTAATTGTTTGTTTGTTTTATTTTCTATATCAAATAAACATGTACACTCGTTTACATAAAATACTTTTCAACTTTAAAAATCTTAAGTATGGGGGCGTTACATGCTCGTAATGTTTAATAGATTATTATTATATGCAGTTTGTTTGTTTGTTTGTTTTGTTTAAATAATTGCAGCAGGTGATGGAGGAGGATGCTTGCATCAGAAATCGATTGTTCTCACAAGCTTATGCTAGCATTTGCGTAGAATTCATCATATGAAGTTCGATCGCGATTTCTTCTGCCTAAGAATTTTAGTTTTTCTCATACTCTTATTTCCCTATTTTACATACTTTGAAGTGTTTTTATCATATTGAGGACAATGCTTAACTTAAGTGTGTGTGGGGGGAGGAGTAAATAGGGAAAAAGAGACTGATTTTTAAAATTTTCATATTTTTGGGCTAATTTTAATATTTTTGTGTACTTGTTTGCCCTCATGATCTAGTTGTTTTCACGCTTTTAGGTTAATATATTAGAATAACTAGATCAATCCACTGGTGAAATACTGTAATTTTGAAAAAAAATTGAGATTTGTCTCGGTTAATATTGCAATCCATTCTAGGATCGATAACATCTGCTAGCACATATTATAGCCCTTTCCACTAAACTGTGAGGATTTGAGCCTATTTCATATATAGCATACATCTTTTATGCTTAAATCTTTTACTATGAGTGAGCCGGTGATTATATTTATTTTGGAACTTGTGCTTGTAAATCATTACGAAATCCGTAGTGTGATCACATTCGTGTGATGATAAGTTTAAATGCATGATAAAGAGGCATCGTAGGAATAAAATCAAATGGCCTTCCATTTACATCTAATGATTTTATCTAACCACATCGGTTAGTTAACCACCTATATGGACCCATGTGTTAGGGCTCATTTTTAGTGCTATATACCCCTAGTACACCTGCTGAGCCATCCCATTTGTTTTGTTATATCCACTAAAAAAGTACTACCTCCGTCCCATAATAAGTGTCCAGTTTGACTTTTCAGAGTCAAACTGGTTCAACTTTGACCCTAATTATTTTTGTGTATGTTATATAATACTTGATGAAAACAATATGAATAGATTAGGTTTACAGTGTAATTTTCATTGGTATAATTTTCAAGAAGTGTTATATAACAACAACAAAAATATTTAAGGTCAAAGTTGAACCCGTTTGACTCTGAAAAGTCAAACTGGACACTTATTTTGGGACGGAAGGAGTAAAAAGAATATTTAACTTTAAACCTTAGCCTACTCGTTATCAAAGTCTAAATGGTGGGTTGCTAGTTGCTTGGTATATTGGAATTTTTGAACATTTATTAGTTAGCCACACTTCAGCATTTGTGTGTGCCATTCCAATAAAGATGAAGATTGATCACCTTTATGTTTTGTATTTTTGTGGTGTATGCTTATGCGAAGTGTGGAGGAGTTTGATGTATGAACAAAAAATGAAAAAAAGAGGTTGATGAAAAAAAGTATATATGAAGAAGAAAAGAAAAAAAATGAATAAGTTATCGAAAAAAGAAAAAAAATGATGACAGTTATAGCCATTGTGCTATATATATTTATGAAGATGAAGAAAAGAAGAAGAAGATGATCGGGAATAATAGCTATAATCATTTATGGGTTCGCAGTTTGTTCGGTAACTAGCAACATTGGATATTAGACTTTTGACTTATATGTTCTCATGAAATACAACCTATTAAATGAAATCACATGCCTTATCCATACCTCGTTAACCTTAAGCCTAAACATAACAACCCAATAAAAGACCTCTTTAGATGTGTACACTTGGTGCGTACGCCCCATCGGATTTGTTTTGTTTTCTTTACAAGCCTATGGTAATAAATTTGGTCACGACTGAGCTATGAATGTGATTTATCTTATATATGCCACCATCTAAATAAATGAGTGGTGAGTGAATTATACTTCATTCCTTTTTCGTGAGGTGCTTAGAAATGTCTATCAAGCAAGAAAATTTTTGGGTGTTGCCAAACATATCGGTTTTTCACCAAAAGCTTAAAACGATGAATCTTATCTCGTACTCGTACTTGGTAGATTTGCATCGCATTTTTCTAATCATTCTTGTGCGCCATATGGATTAAGTTTTCTTAATTTCTAGATTTACTTGAGGGCAAGCAAATTTTAAGTGTGGAGGAATTTGATAATGCTCAAATTGGGTATATTTTTAGTAGCATTATCATGGTTTTTGTACATGTTATTTGGTTAACACAATGAACTTTTGATACTAATTTGCACAAAGTTATGTTTTTATGTTCGTAGCTAGCCATGAACAAAAAAATAGAGAAAAAGACAAAGAAATGATGAATTAATGAAGTTTTATGCAAGTACGAAGAATCCCGCATCGAGATCAACCTCAGAAAGCCTTTCAAGAGCAAAAGATACAACAAAACAAAGCTTCCAACTCTCAAAATGAAGATAGAGTCAAGTTTGAATGAAGAACGATAACCCACGATCGAGAAATGTGCAAACGGGAAGTTAAAATAAAGAAACGAAAAAAGTGGTGCAAGAAAATCCATCCAGCTGATTTGCACTACCATCTAGCCGATTGGCATTATGTATTTCGCCGAAACCGATCGGCAAGGCCCCGCACCCGTTTTGCACATTCTTCATGCCAAATCTAAAAAACTGATCGGTCAGGCCCTAAACCTAAAGGCTTGATGGAAATCATCCTCTCTAAGTTTACTTAGATGTTGCCAACTTGCAAGTCCGATCAAGTCTCCCTAATTACTCATTTTGGCTGTCATTGCATTCATTTTTATGACCCTTTGGCCCCAAGTTTCATACTTGTAGGCTAAGGGTTAGTTTACATTATATATCAGAGCCTTAGGCTTGGCTTTCACATATGAAAAACTCACACCCTTCACCCAATGACGAATTTTTACACATCTTTCCTCTTCAAAAAGACCACAAACCCTCTGCCAAATTCATGTAGAATGATCAAGGGCTAGAGAAAGTGTTTGGACATAATTTCCGGCTTGGTAGTTGATTGTAGGCTTAAAGGTTGCTATAGTCCTTCATCCTTACCTATTTTAATCTCACGTTGGGTAACTTTTATTATTTCCATTATGTTGAACTTTACATTTCATGTTGGATCTTGGTATTTGATTAATTTCGATATGGAGTAGTTTTTTTTACTTTTTTGGAATGATGTAGATATTGATATAGAGTTTTTTGGTATTTGGCAATATTAATTATGGTTTTGCTTATGAGTTTGCCTGAATTGATATGTGTCTAAATAACTCGTTGGTAAATCATAACCTGATCTATAGGTCGAAATGATTTATTGTTATGATTTGTTCCAAATTATTGACACGTAAATAATGTTTGATATTTTATAATTGAAAACTATGAATATACATGTTAAATGGACTCATAAAGGTTTAATCAAGAGTATATATCGAAAGGACTCTTATGAGCTAATTGGTAAAAATCATATTTCTATCAAATGGTCATAATGACTTGGTTTGTAATAATGTTTATAGGTCAAAAGGGTTCGTTAGTCTGAACCGTGTTATATGCAGTTTCATGATATTACCCATTGATTTAGAATTGTATGATTTTGATTTGTTTGTTATTTCTTAAAGTTCTGCCCGAAACTCCCATACACTCCATTGATATAGCACTAGTTCCAAACAAGTTAGTTCTAATATATTGATTTCATTCTTGTTGAATTCGCATCATCATCATTTTCGTGTTAGTTGTTGCTTATATGGTATTTTGGGACGTGACAACCATTTTACCACATTTTTATTGCTTATTTATACATAGATTCTTCACAACCGAAAACACCCAAATCCTCGTGAATGACCTCGGCTTACCACACACAACTAGCTACACACGATAGGGTCATACTTGCCCTAATGTGTCCTTAGCTTTATCCGGTAATCCTTGTTATAAATTTAAAATTCGTAGTGCGAGACACATCAATTACCTTTATCTCTCTACTCTCTCTATAATGGCTAACTACTTGTTTAAGCCTCACTGACCTCCGAATCATGTTTTAGAGTGAAATATTACACTTACCATATACAAATATGATTGTTTTTAGAAGTTAATATTGCTTTATACCTTGCATACTTAAGTTTGTGGAACCATATAGTTAATCTTCAAGGACACTTAGTGTGGGTATATGAAATTGTAACTGATTGGACTGTTGCTCATATTTTCTATTTGTAGACCTCATTTCGGGATTTGAATCTTCATCTCTTTCTACACCAAGCTCAATGGAAATTACCTTGTTCTTAAAGTATACGATCCATTAGTAGTGAGTAATTTTAGACCGATTAGTTTAATTAGTTGCCAATATAAATTTATTGCTAATCATCTCTCAAAAGTGGTTTCCTCAGTTGTTGGTGATGTTCAAATGGTATATTCAAGGTCGTCAAATCATAAATGGCCCCCTCATGGTGGATGAGATCATTGGTTGGGCTAAAAAATATAAAAACGTCTTATGTTTCTTAAGGTCGAATTTGAAAAAGCTTTTGACTCTTTGAGTTAGTCCTTTATTTTCTCCGTCCTTGAACAAATGGGTTTTAGATCTAAATGGATAAATAGGATTAGTTCTTGTTTAAACTCAAGGTTTGCTTCGGTTCTTGTCAATGGATCACCTACCAAAGAATTCAAAATTGAAAGAGGGCTTAGATAAGGGGATCCACTATCCCTTTTTCTATTTATTATTGCGATTGAAGGCCTTAATGTAGTTATTCTTGAAGCTACAAACAATGATGTATTTCATGGCATCCATGTAGGTAAAGACAAAGTGCATATTTCTCATCTTTAATTTGCGGATGATGCCTCGATTACTAGGGAATGGTCTCGTACTAATGCCAAGAACTTGTCTACAATCCTCACTTACTTCTGGGTTAAAAGTTAACTTCAATAAATAAGCTTTTTGATGTTGGGGTATCTACGGTTGAATTAGAGTCTCTTGCTTCAATAATTGGTTGCCTTGCATCGCAATTTCCTTGCACTTATTTGGGACTTCCTATTGGTGCTAAAATGACTAGGTGTATAAATTGGAAGCCTATAGTTGATAAGTTTCTTAAACGACTCTCTTAATGGAAATCAAAGGCTCTCTCATATGGTGGTCGGTTGACCCTTATAAGATCCGTTCTTGGAAGCTTGAAAGTATATTACTTCTCTACCTTCAAGGCTCTTAAAAAAATCATTGATGAACTTGAATGTATTAGAAGAAAATTATTTTGGGGTGGATGCTCGGATGAAAATAAAATCGCTTGGATTGCTTCGGATAAAGCTCCTAGAAATAAAGGCGGTCTTAATATTGGAAATCTAAAATCTTGTAATCAAGCCATGCTTGCTAAATGGTGGTGGAGGTTTCACATTGAGCCTTATGTCATTTGGTACAAAGTAAGCAAGTCCAATTATGATCCATCGGGAGGTCTCCATGATAACTTCAATCTTAAGGCTAACTCGGGTCCATGGTATCATATAATGAAGCTTAAAGATGATCTTGCTACACTTGAGATTAATTTAAGCTCTTTTTTATGAAGAAAGTTGGGAATGGTAATGACACTAGCTTTTGACATGATAAATGGATGGGTGGGATCCTCTTTGTGTCTTGTTTCCTCGTCTATATCTGTTAATAAATGTTGTTCTACATGAGTGATAGATGTCATACTACACGTGGTTCTAATATTATGTCACTTACTATGGATTTTGGGCCTTTGGGTCTTGATAATCCTCTTGGGCTTAATTTCCATTGAGCTTGGTGTAGAAGCATTCGGCACATCAATGAGGTAGAAGAACATAATAACCTAATAAGCATTTTAACCAACCTCCATCTTTATGCTACTAAGGACACTTGGGTTTTGGGTTTGCTCCCTATATTTTTCTCGTAAATTTAAATAAAAGGAATAAGAAACCTCATCACCTCACTTCACACCCTTGTCCCCTCATCGCCAACAAAATGGAACAAAATTGCTTCGGCCAAGATCAACATTAATAGTTGGCGGGTATTGGACAAGCGAATGCCTACATGTTTCAATCTTGATCGTAGGGGTCTAGACCTTGACCTTGTGAGATGCCCTATGTGTGATGATTGATGAAGATGTTAAGACGGAAGATCATGTGTTTGTCTTTTGCAAGATTGCAACAGCCACTTGGAAGGAAGTTGCTAAATGGTGGAAAATTCCTTATGATTCATCTTTTTTTGGGTAAAGGGTTTCCTCGGTAAATTTATTACTCCACAAACAATTCAGTACAATGGATGTGGGTGAATCCCACATCTCAACCCGTTACATAGGCAACCAACTTCCTTAAGGAAGGTACAATTATGACAAGACTACAAATGACTCAATACCAATAAGTAATCTATTTCTTCATTCGACCTCGAACCATGATATCCAAATTATCGCATACAGATTGAATATATTTAGGAATGTTGTGGCCTTCATACATATCATCATCGTATGGGTCGTAATCATCATTCACATATGTTTCCCTCCATTGTTCTAGCAAGCTCTTAGTATCATATCCAACCCCCGACGGTTTTGAAGCCAGATAACTTGCCATTTCATTATCAACAGATTTAATTTCATCCTCACTATCCTGATCACCCGAATAATCAACTTTTTTCAAATGTTTACCATCATCATCTACAAGAGCACATTCCACCTCCAACAGCTATTTTCAAACATATTAATCTTTTCTACTAGCGGGGTAGAGCTTTGCCCTTCCTCTTGCACACCAGACGTAGAAGCCTTATTACCCGTTTAAACTTCCTCACTAATCGAGTTTTTAACATTTAAAGCCTTAAATGAGTTACTAATAGAGAAAGTAGTGTTACCTGATGTCAAAACATTCTTCATACCAACAGAAGGAATTATCTTATGGTTCGCCCCTTTAGTCGATTGTTTTGCCTTAGGGCGATACTAAGGTTTTGGTTTCATCAAGACCGGTTTAAAGTTTCTGTTTCCTCCATTATTACCACCTGATTTCTTCTTTTTTTACTTCAACAAAAACTTAGTCATCCGCCCGGATGATCCACCCTTACCCTTATCCATCATATTCACCACTCGTTTTGGAGCTTTTGGACAATCATCAAGTAAGTGACCAAATATTAAGCCCGTACTACAACGAGGAGGTTTCCACTCATATTCCACACGAATGGTTTCTTTCATATATCCTGTTCCTTCAAGGTTTGGCACAGCCATGACTAAATTATCGCAAAAATCAATACAAGCATCAATTTCAATCAAAATTCTTGCATAGCTGCTCTCCCCCAGATTCCAAATGCATGGAGTTCGTATATGAGTCTAGCATCATTGGGGTACCAATTTTCGTGGCAATCAAGCTTGAACCATCCGATGTATAAGCAACTAACGGGACATCATGAAATTTCACCCACACAGGAACACAAGACAAATCTTCTTTAAGAAGGCTCACGGAGGGCGACCATTTATTTAGAAAATAGGGACTCCATGAATCATTCATGGACCATCTCTAAGCACGAATCAACACCCTCAGTAGATAAAAACTTAAAGAAGAAAAGTTACTTTCTTTAATCTATATTTTTCCCAATTATTGCGTACAAACCATTATGCAACAGGAAAAACAAGCCTTTTACCAATAAAATAACCGTACAGTGAATTCTTTATTCTATCATTAACTTCATGAACCGAAGCCAAGGGTAACCAAATATCATAATCGGAATCATTAGGCAAATTAGCTTCAAGTTTCCTAATATTAGCCATAGTCTCAGAAGTAGGGCTTACTTTAGTAGCATATGATGTAGGAAACTCATTAACAGGTATATTACTAACCTGTTTGCTTCAATTCTTACTGGCACTACCATTCGGACAAGAGGTAGTAGCAATATTAAAATACGAGATCGGCCCTATGTTTTTAACATGTTAACTACCTGAATGAACTGGATTAGAAGACGCAACATTTTCCACATCCGCACCAGCAGTAGCTTTCTTTGCCCCATAAGTAATCTCATAAGGTTCACTTATGAGTGTAGCAGAAGTGTTATCCATAGGGATAGAACCAACCACTTGTTCGAACACAAACACATCACCGGAGGGTGATACCACATGTTTACGTAACGGGGGAATGACTCCAAAATAGTAGGATCCACGCTAGAACCAAATGCACCATTACCATGCTTATTATTATTCTTTTTACCACTCCCTCCCGAATCCAAAAACTTCGCTTTCATAATCAACACATACGATTACAGTAAGTCTAGAAGAAGAGTAGCGTCAATCTTCAAATTAACGTAAGAAGAAACGAATTAAGCACAACATCAACCGATGAGTTATGAAAAAACCCAACAACAGCAATCGATCAGTTATGAAAAAACCCTAAAACGTATACTGAACCCTAATTAAATATGATAAACACAACGTGTATATGATTTAACAAAGCCAAATCATATACATGAATGTTTAAACAAACTAAGTATGATTTAATAGACGTTTAGGATTTAGCAGGAATGGTTGTGATTAGGATTTTTTTTTGCAAATCGCCAAGGGGAGAGAGGAGTCGTGGGGTTTTACTTGAATCCTATGATTCATCTTTTGTTCTTCACGGTGTGATCCATATGGCTGACAACACTATCATCTCTCGAAAGCTTGTCAAGTTTCTTGATGTGGTTGTTTAAACAACTATTTGGACAATATGAAAGTTTAGGAACAACATAGTCTTCTCAAAAAAAATGCTCGAGCAACAACCTTCTCTTCAACGACATTAAACTTATGTCTTTCACCTGAATTTCTTCTAGATATAGAAAAGTCTGTCTAAATTGGTTAAAATGACTTATTTATCCCTGTAACGTTATTTCCTTATCTTGTAACTTTTCATAGCACCTTGCTAGCTTTCTTTTAATCAAATAGCCGTTAAAAAAATGTTTTGAAGGTGTATGTTTGTTGGAGCAATAGAAATAAAGAAGAAAAGATGAAGATACGAATTACTCGTATTTTTTTAAGAAAAAAAATGAAGTTTGGTGGGATGAGTTTGAAAATAAATAAATGAGAGAAATTTTTTTTTCTAATAGTAGATTATAAATCGGAACAATAAAAGTGGTGTATGTATCCTAAAGTGATGGGTTGTGTACAAAATATCGATTGTCTTTTAATAAAGTTGAATGATACTTTTCAAACGATATAAGATGAGTAAGGATCAAATGAGAAGAATAATTAAAATGAGAATGATGAGAACAAATCATAACCACACACCTACAAAAATGGATGCATCTCCTCCTAAAAATCTCCCTTTTATTTGAAATGTGTTACTAGAATTTCTTCTTACTCTTCTTATTTTAGTTTTTCTTGTCATTTGATCCTTCTCTATATAAGACTACAAAATATTCTTGGTAAAGTTGATAATTTTTTTTAAATGCAAGATTTTATTTTTATAATTGTTTGATGTACCTATCTATACTACTATATAAAACATTTATAATGTGGGACCCACTAAAAATTAAGATAAGGAGGTGCAATCTTGACCATCCATCTCATTTTAAGAAAACACATCATAA
>BQNB010165206.1:0-14247 GCA_026074375.1 Tanacetum coccineum | reverse complement strand
TATATATATACATATATATTAATTTTCGAGTAAACTGCAAAATACATCCCTATGGTTTGCATTTTCTCACACAATACATCTATGTCGGAAACTTTTGACAAATTACATCATTCGTTAGACAAACGTTAAACATAATACATCTCTGTGGACCAAAAACGCAAATATTATTCCGTTATCTTTTGAAGAGAGATGTATTGTGTGAGAAAACCACCGGGATGTATTTTGCAAATATTTTATTTTTTATTTTATTTAAATTTATTATTTATTTTTTTTGTTTTTATTATTTATTATTTTTACTTTTTTATTTTTAATTTTTTTGTATTATTAATATTATTATTATTATTATTAAATTTTTTACTATTATTAATATTTTTTTGTTTTTTTATCTGTTTTGTACGTTTTTTATCTGTTTGGTACGTCTTTTTTTGTTTTTTACCGACATTATTATATGTTTTTATACGTTTTCATACGCTTTCATCTGTTTTTATCAGTTTAAATATGTTTTGGAAAATTTGTATACAATTTTGTACGTGTTTGTACGCTTTGGTACGTTTTTATAAGCTTTTTTATTCGTTTTTGTAATTTTTTCTGATTTGTCCGCTTTTGTACGTTTTCATCCGTATTTATTATTAGTTTTTATCCGTTTTTGTACGTTTTCATCCATACAAAAACGTAGAAAAACAAAATTTATCAAAAAGTATAAAAACGTACGAACACGTACAAAAACGAAAAAACAATGTACAAAAACGAAAAAACAATGTACAAAAACGTAAAAAACGTAAAACGTACAAAAACGGAAAAATGTACATAAAAAATGTTTTCGTACGTTTTTATCAGTTTTTGTGGGTTTTTCTGTTTTTGTACACTGTTTTTTCGTTTTTTACGTTTTCGTACGTTTTATACTTTTTGATGCATTTCGTTTTTCTACATACCAAAATGTATAATAACGTCGGACAAAAACGTACCAAACCGATAAAAACCCCAAAAATATATATATATAAAATAAAATAAAAATAATAAAATTAAAATTAAAAATTAAAAATTAAAAAAATTAAAAAAATAAAAAGTAATAATAAAAAAAATCAAATAAAAATAAAATCAAATAAATAAATAAAATAAATTAAATTAAAACATTTGCAAAATACATCCTTGTGGTTTGCACTACAAAATACATCATTCGCCAGAAGATAACGAAAAAATATTTGCATCGTTTGTCCTCAGGAATTTATTATGTCTAACGTTTGCCTAACGAAAGATGTAAATTACCAAAAGTTTCTGACAGTGATGTATTATGTGAGAAAGTGCAAACCAAAAGGATGTATTTTGCAGTTAAGTTGATAAGTCATTTTGTTTTCAGAAATGATATGTCATTTCATTATCTGAATATGTCATTTCATTGTGTTGTCACTTCATTGTTTTATTGTTACAACATAAAACAAGAAAAGTAGATGATACAAACAAGCAAGGGATAATAGAAAATGTAAAGCATAATACGACAAAACAATCATAAAAGACCGTTATTTAGTAATTAGTCAAACAATTTTTTTGAACAAGAAGGTTTTCCTTGATTTTCCTTTTTGTTTCTCTCATCTTTGCGCTGCTCGGCCACGGCAAGTGGGGATATCTCCACCCGAGAAACGTACACATGTAGTCAGTTTTCAATAGTTTGAGTATACATGAGTATCATGTCGCTCTCTTGTATAGCATCAACCAAAGGTACAAGACCTGAATCGAAACTACAATTAGGTTTCTTTATATAAAGAAATGATGGGGAGTTTTTATCGTAACCCAGACAATTTGTTAATATTAATTCACTTGATCGGTTGAAAAACTATCTAACTTTTCAAGATTTACGGTAGCAACTATCCTACCAATAAATTTTCTTTCAGTCAGACTAGTGACCCTTCCATAATGGTGTAGTAGGACCTTGAACGTCATTGTTTGAACTTTAAAATGAGTTAAGGAAACAATGTAATGTTGTTGTTGAAGTTGAACCACAACAATGTGGTTTATATAGTGTGACCCATAGCCAAAATGGTGTAGTGTGACCCACAGCCATATTTAATGTTTTTCATCAATGACACCGAGGTTGTCCAGAGTATTTAAAGCCAACATTTAAATTATTTATGTACTGTTTTTGTACTAATATATTTAGTTTCATTGAAAATGAAATATATTACAATATTCATAGTATATATTACAAATTACCAACAAACCAACAAAAATCATAAAAACATACACATGGTTAAAAACCAAACGATGTAAACCAACTATTTGAACCATTAGTGTTTAGATCATCTAGATGTTGCGATGCATATTGCTGAGAATCGTATTGTTCATACATTTGAGCTGATTGTTTGTCATGGCCATTGTATGGTTGAGATGTGTCTGTGTGAGGTTTGCTCGTATGGCTGTGATGGGTATGTAGTTTCATCGTATGGCTGTGATGGGTATTAGTTATAACTCTGAAAAGTGTTGTCATACGGTTAATGTGGGTTGTAGAACGATGGTTGGTCATTTCTTGGAAATTCTTAATCTTGTCGTCTACGTATGTTTATAGGCGGCTCAAGGACAAATGGTTTATTACACTGATCACGTCTGTGGCCCGCTTGATTGCATCTGCTAAAATGTATAACTCTTGGCTCCTCACCATGGGATGGTATACGGTTATTATTTTTTGGACGACCGGGTTGTGGGTTTTTCATTCGAGGAGCAATAGCTTTCTGAATATGGTGCCGAAATTCCCATTCTTGCATATTTTCAACAAAATAAATTGGTTCCGCGTAAATGCCTTGATATTTGTCTTTTTAAACCAACCTGCTACAAAATTGGACACAATCCGTCAAGCCCACAAACCTTGTTACAGCTATAACGTGACCACACGGTATCCCAGAAAGCTGCCATTTGCGACACTCACATGTGCCTGTCTCCAAGTTAACTTCACGATTATATCACCCGTCTGAAACTTGGTATTGATATTGATTAACACCGTGAACAATCCATGCGGCGCTCTTCAGCTTTCTTTTATGCACTTTGTACGCTACCCAGTCAGTTATTTCATACGTCATATTTGCTACATGAATACATAAACAAAAATCAATATACAATCAAGTAGTTCAATTAATAAAAAAATGAAGTTGAGTTATGTTTTTAAAGAGAAGACCTCAATTCTCACGACGATTTAAAGTACCAGTCTTGCACCATTGTACGATACGTCTCGGCCAACATTGTGACCGGTAGCTTTCTTTTCAGTACAGTACAAGCATTAACAGACCCCACACTATACGATGTCATATAATTATAACAAACTAGTGGGCAATGCGCTCTTGACCATCTTTGAGGACCAGCTTGACAAAGCTTGTGGTATGCATCAGGCTGAACATCCTGTATTATGTTCATGTTGCTTGTAAATTCTTCTGGTGTATATGACTTGCATATTTTCCAGAATAGACCTTTCATTTTTTTTCTTTTTCAAAGCTAGGTTCATTATTAGATGACGACAACATACAACATTAAAGGCTAAAAGGAATTCATTGTGTACTACCAAAGCTATAGAAGGGTGCCTATCAGATATGAAAAGCAAATTGGCGTTATCACCAATGCATTCTTTAAGTACAGACAGCCACCATGACCAACATGGACCTGTTTCACCTTTGCATATACCAAAAGCAATTGGCACAATCTGGTTGTTTCAGTCCATGCCCACAGCTAACAGATTTGTTCCCTTGTATAGACCCTTTGAATGCGCCGCATCAATTATAAGCAAAGGGCGTAGATAATTGATGAACGTACGAATCTTAAATAAAACATTATAAATATAGTATAGTGACGTACTATTATTTTATTATTATTCAGAAAAATTGAACATGACTTACCGAAGCACAAATGACAATAAATAACATCTCAAAAACTCCTTGTTCATTTGTTTTGATACGTGTGACTGTCCCTTGGTTTTTTCTTTCTAGGTTGTGACAATAATACGGTAGCATTTCAAAAGATTCATACGGTGAACCTGTTATCTGTTGTATCCCATAATCCTTACCTTTCCATGCTTGTTGGTAAGATATATTTATTTTATATTCTGACAAAATATCTTGTTGTATATCTTTCCCTTTTAAAACACGCTTATTATCTTGTAACTTAGGAGTGATATGTGAGCAATTAGTTTTTTGTTTGCATTTCGATGGTTAGGATATGTTTGAGTTTTGAGACACGTGTGAACATCATTCAGAAATGAAATGTAATATTTATCTGTATTCCCCCAACGTCTAGCACGAAGCTTCCAGCCACATTCATTAAAATGATAGCATTTTGAATCTTACCTTTCCGGGGCTGACTTGTTTGATAAAAGTTAGAAACCATCGTTTAAAGCTTTCAACCTAATAGCCAAGTCTACAGCTTCCTTATTGTCAAAAATATTGTTTTGTTTAACTTCTGATTCTTTATTATAATGCTTTGAAATCATAGGTTTTAAGTTGTAAACTGGTGTTTCTGGGATGTTAGGCTTAAATGACATGAACTTCTTTCATTTATGGTAAATGGGTTGTGGGTTTTCATATACACCATCATTACAATCATTTTGTTCATCTTCGTTTTCGTCGTTTGATCCGAATGCAAATGAGGATTCTGGTTTTGTGAAATGGAGCTCATTTTTATAACTGAATTCATTCATTTGAAATTCCCAAGGATCATCAAAATTCAAAATAGAGCATCATTGAAAAAAGACGTACTAATTTATTATTATTAAAAAAAGATAGTTATGCTCTTTGATTAGATGGGCCCTGATGATTTTGACATCATGTCTTAAAAGAAAAAAAAAAGAACATGTTTTTTTGTTTGCCACAAAATTAGTAGTTTCGTCTATTGTTTAATTTGAGGAAACAACAAAAGTCTAATTCAACAGTGGAACAGTTCAAGCACAGTCGAACAAGAAAATCGTACCTCAGGCGTCGTCTGTGAATATCCAAAGTAATGTCAAAATGACAAGAGCTTAACCGCTAATTAACTCGATCGATAAATTTTATCGGTTAAGCTCTCTTATTTAACAAAACTTATATAATACATTCGACTGCATAGGTATGATAATATTTGATAGAATGAGCATGTAGTTTCACAGATGAATTAGCACATTTGTATGTTTCTCAACATAAATCAATAGACAAAACTACAAATTTTGGGGCAAACAAAAATAAAACATGTTCTTTAAATTTTTTTGATCTGACAACAATCGAAAACATCGGCCCATTAATCAAGACGTAAACCCATCTATTCTTAATAATTATAAAACTAGTACGTCTTTTTTCAACGATGTTCTATCTTTGAATTTGAACCTGGTGATTTTCAAATGAATGAATCCAGTTATAAAAATGAGCCCCATTTCACAAAACCATAATCCTCATTTGCGTTCGGATCAAACGACGAAAACGAAGATGAACAAAATGATTGTAATCATGGTGTAGATGAAAACCCTCAACCTATTTACCATAGATGGAAGAAGTTCATGTCATTTAAGCCTGACAACTCAGAAACACCAGTTTACAAGTCAAAACCTATGATTTCAAAGCATTATAATAAAGAATCAGAAGTTACACAAAATAATATTTTTGACAATAAGAAAGCTTTAGACTTGGCTATTAGGTTGAAATCTTTAGACGATGGTTTTCAATTTTTATCAAACAACTCAGCCCCGGAAAGGTATGAATTAAAATTATATCATTTCAATTAATGTGGCTGGAAGCTTCGTGCTAGACGTTAGAGGAATACAGATAAATATTACATTTCATTTCTGAATGATGTTCACACGTGTCTCAAACATATCCTAACCATCGAAATACAAACAAAAAAGTAACTGCTCACATTATCACTTCTAAGTTACAAGATAATAAGCGTGTTTAATAGGGATGGATATACAACAAGATATTTTTTTAGAATATAAAATAAATATATCTTACCAACAAGCATAGAGAGGAAATGATTATGAGATACAACAGATAAGGGGTTCACCGTATGAATCTTTTGAAATGCTACCGTATTATTGTCATAACCTAGAAAGAAAAAAATTAGGGACAGTCATACGTATCAAAACAAACGAACAAGGAGTTTTCGAGATGTTATTCATTGCCATTGGTGCTTCGGTAAGTCATGCTTAATTTTTCTGAATAATAATAAAATAATAGTACGTCACTATACTATATTTATAATGGTTTATTTCAGATTCGTACGTTCATCAATTATCTACGCCCTTTGCTTATAGTCGATGCGGCGCATTTAAATGGTCTATACAAGGGAGCAAATCTGGTAGCTGTGGGCATGGATGTAAACAACCAGATTATGCCAATTTCTTTTGGTATATGCAAAAGATGAAACAGGTACATATTGGTCATGGTGGCTTTCTGTACTTAAAGAATGCATTGGTGATAACTTTAATTTGCTTTTCATATATGATAGGCACCTTTTTATAGCTTTGGCAGTACACAATGAATTCTCTTTAGCCTTTCATATTGTATGTTGTCGTCATCTAATGATGAACCTAGCTTTGAAAAAAAATAAAAGGTCTATTCTGGAAAATATGCAAGTCATATACACCAGAAGAATTTACAAGCAACATGAACATACTATAGGATGTTCAGCCTGATGTATACCACAAGCTTTGTCAAGCTGGTCCTCAAAGATGGTCAAGAGCGCATTGCCTACTAGTTCGTTACAATTATATGACATCGAATAGTGTGTGGTCTGTTAATACTTGTACTGTACTGAAATGAAAGCTACCGGTCATAATATTGGCCGAGACGTATCGTGCAATGGTGCAAGACTGACACTTTAAACGTCGAGAACTTGCAGGTCTTTCTCTTTCTAAACTCAAACTTCAATTTTTTTTCAATATGAACTACTTGATTGACTTTTGTTTATGTATTCATGTAGCAAATATGACGTATGAAATAACTGATTGGGTAGCGGACAAAGTGCATAAAATAAAGCTGAAAAGCGCCGCATTGATTGTTCACGGTGTTAATCAATATCAATACCAAGTTTCAGACGGGCGATATAATCGTGAAGTTAACTTTGAGACAAGAACCTATGAATGTCGCAAATGGCAGCTTTCTAGGATACCGCGTGGTCACGTTATAGATGTAACATGGTTTGTAGGCTTGACGGACTGTGCCCAATTTGTAGCAGATTAGTTTTAAAAAGACAAATATCAAGGCACTTACGCAGAATCAATTCATTTTGTTGGAAATATGCAAGAATGGGAATTTCCGCGCCTTATTCAGAAAGCTATTGCTCCTCGAATGGACAAACCATAGCCCGGTCGTCTATAAAATACAAACCGTATATCATCTCAGGGTGAGGAGCCAAGAGTTATACATTGTAGCAGATGCAATCAAGTAGGCCACAGACGTGATCAGTGCAATAAACCATTTGTCCCTAAGCCGCCTATAAACATGCGTAGACGACATGATCAAGAATTTCCAAGAAATGATCGACCATCGTTCTACAACCCACATCAACCGTATGACAACACTTTCCAGAGTTATAACCTCGTTTGGTTTTAACCCTTTGTATGTTTTTATGATTTTTGTTGGTTTGTTGGTAATTTGTAATATATGCTATGAATATTGTAATATATTTCATTTTCAATGAAACTAAATATATTAGTACAACAACAGTACATAAATAATTTAAATGTTGGCTTTAAATACTCTGGACAACCTCAGTGTCATTGATGAAAAACATTAAATATGGCTGTGGGTCACTATATAAACCACATTGTTGTGGTTCAACTTCAACAACAACAACAACATTAAATTGTTTCCTTAACTCATTTTAAAGTTCAAACAATAACATTCAAGGTCCTACTGCATCATTATGGAAAGTTCACTAGTCCGTCGCCTGAAAGAAAATTTGTTGGTTGGATAGTTGCTACCATTGATCCTGTAGAGTTAGACAGCTTTTCAACCGATCAAGTGTAATTAATATTAACAAACTGTTTGGGTTAAAGATGAAAACTTCCCCACATTTCTTTATATAAAGAAACCTAATTGTAGTTTTGATTCAGGTCTTGTACCTTTGGCTGATGCTATACAAGAGAGCGACATGATACTCACGTATACTCAAACTCATCAAAATCGACTACATGTGTACGTTTTTCGGGTGGAGATATCCCCATTTGTTGTGGCAAAAATCAAAGAAAACCTTCTAGTTTAAAAAAATTATTTGACTAGTTACTAAATAACGGTCTTTTATGATTGTTTTGTCGTATTATGCTTTACATTTTCTATTATCCCGTGCTTGTTTGTATCATCTACTTTCCTTGTTTATGATGTAACAATAAACATTGAAGTGACAATACAATGAAATGACATATTCAGATAATGAAATGACATATCATTTCTGAAAACAAAATGACTTATCAACTTTACGCTACTAACAAATATATATAATATTATATTATTATATATATTATTAATTTATTTAATATTTATTTATTATATTTTTTGAAATATATATTCTATTTTTATATATTTGATATATATATATATATATATATATGATACTAGTATGTAAACCGCAAGGGCGGGTGCGGTTCGTATTCTTTTGTGGCAATCTTTTAAACATTGAATCTTCATTTTCTCTTTTTAGTTTGATGTTGTGCGACATTTGTAAAAAGGAAACCAATCTTTGTTATTATATGCCCAACGGACTCACACCCAACAGACGAGTTTGGTTCTTATATATTTTTTGGAGACGGTTCATAAAATTTTTTTGTACACAATGAGCGGGTCCACTTCATAATAATATAGATAATACGCCTATGTAATAATCAAAGGCAAAGCCGAAAGCCGCTTACTTAACTATTTACCCAATGTATGGCATCATTCCAATATATTTTCATCTGTCAAATATCTAAAATTCCTGAAGGGAAATTGATGACCACTAAACACTCAAATTATTTGTTTATGGAGAATAAGTTTGTATTTGAATGTAAAAACGAACAAAATCATCATCATATATGAACACTGACTGAATGATTTTGTAGTGCGGTGATTGTATAGGATCAAAAACCATTCTTGCACAATTAGCAGTACTAATATAGGGTTGAGGACTTATTCAAAACAGATTAGTGGTAGGAATGTAAACGGAATACTTATGAGGCTTGTTACCACTACAACATAGAAGCGAACCATGCCTGAGTGTAAAACTTTATTATTTATATCTTCCCTAGATCCGAAAGTGAAAATACTTTGTAACGGAATTCTAATATCCAACGTACCATACTATATCCTTGACCTTAACTCTATTATTTCCATGTCTATTGAGTATCCAGATCCTAGATACATATCGAGTAGATGCAGTGACAACCGTAATTAATTTTTTTTATTATCTTGCATGTTATCTACCTGTCCTACAGTGCAGCACTGCAACCTTCTTTTATTGCAATCGCTGCTTAAGGTCTTCTCCCGCTTGTCATGCTCAAGAGAAAGGATTCCGATGTTTTATTCACTCCATTTGCAGCCTGCAGCACCAAATTTACATTAGCGAAGTCATATAGAGAAGTTACCACAGCATGAGGTGCGAATAATATATGAATTTGAGGAGCAGATATGCTTCTTTTGTTGTATGCTTTTGTGATGTTTGTTCTACTTCTCTGTTAATACCTCTAATATTCTTTACCAGGTATAGTTGGAACCAGTTTCATGCAATGACATTTGATAAAATAACATTAAGACCAAAAAAACATACACTTCTGATTTACTCGTCATGGGGTGTAATGTGGCTACTCAGAAGTGAAAAGAAGGGTAACTGGAATCTTGCTGATCTCAGGCAAGTAGTATTCATGGCTTGCAAGGTTATTGGGTAAAAGTCATTGCAGGTACTCATCGGCATATCGATGATCCTAGGTGGCGGACTCTACAACTTCGTTAAAGTACTTAGTTCCACTTTGTTATTATATGGCCAATTTAATGAATAAAAAATGAAAGGGGTTATCTCCGTTAGCGGTAATTCACCGCCTGATCTTCCTTCCCTATCTTATGATGATGAGAAAAGCGCCCTTCTATTTCTCAAGGATCAAATTCCTATGTGGATTGCAATTGTTAGCTAACTAACCATCGTCCTAATCTCTGCTACTACTCTTGCACGTATCTTCCATCAACTCAAGTGGTACTACATTGCTGCTATTTATCTTTTTTGTCCCCGCATTGTCCTTTTGTAATGCTTAGGGATGTGGACTCACTCACTTGTCCTTAGCATCAACCTATGGAAAGCCTGCCATCTTCATAAATGGAGGTTTGCATAGAATTATTGTGCACCGGATCACCGCTTCAGAACTTGGACTCCTTTTGTAAGTAGAGTGGACGAAAAACTGATATTCTTTCTCATAGTGAAGACCTGAAGCACTTTCAATTCGTTAAAGGATTTGTAGACAAGATATTGTGAGGCAGCCTTAACTATTTGTTGGTACTGTGACTCTTTATCAGGTTCCATTTATACCTTTTGTTTCATGACTAAGTGCAGTCCCTTGTAACTTAAACGGATCATAAATTAGCAATTTTTTCACAAGTACAAATAAAGTTTAAAGAATTACACTACGAAAAGAAAAACAAAGTTAATGCCACTTACTCGATAAATTTGTCGATCTGATATACAAAATTCAACGGAAACAATCCACTGTGTAAAATAACTTTACGACTTAAAATAGAACACAGTTACGATCTGAGATAACAATCAAGATCATCACGATAAATGCTACCTTGGAACACCCAAAATCACATATCTTTAATAAGGGAGCAGGGCTTCCATCTATCAATGTGTTTTCTAACTTCAATTCACGTTGACATACTTGTTGCAATGATGCAAATGAACAGAGAAAAAGCGGACGAATAATATCTTTATATGCTTTTAGATAGATTATAAAAATGCAAACAATATTTTATCATTATCAAGTGATTTTCCAACATCTATGGAGGACATCTAAAACATACCATAATAACCAACATGACATAAGCTGACCCGTGATATAAGTTTTTGGAAGAATATGAGCCTGCACAAAAGTGAAATAAGAAGTATGTTAAAAATCAGTTACTCACGTTGACACACGGAACTTGCAATCATGTCTTCCCTTTTGAGCTTTGCTATAGTCTCCTACCCACACAAAAATATAGCGCATGTCATGCACCAATTCTTTCTCCTAACTATGTTCATTAAATATTCCACTTGTCTCACGAACATCGTTAAGTTTATAAATTTTAAATTTTCATGTCATAAAAATAACTGATAGCCATAAATTTATAATCTTTGACATTTGACACTCAATTCAGGAGAAAGTTTAGAGTAATACTTTAGACATGCCTGAAGAATACTAATAGAAGCGGACTTCACATCCAGCTGATATTATAACCACATGGTTTACCTTTATAAGTACGTAACCAACACTTATAATTGCGAAAAAAGCTAAAAACAAAATATTGTTAATCGACCAGGGTACCGCTTTATTAATTATAGACCATCTCGATTTGAGCGGTATAATAGACAGGCAAACTATACGTAGTAATTTTATAAATGATAACGGTGCCCTTTCGAATTCTCGAGGGCAATAGCATACCCATTCAGCATCCCAAAAAGTTCTCACGTTATATCTTTGATGGAAGAAACAAAGGATATTGACATGGTGTCATCAACAAAAATCTCAATTCAGGTGCCTCAATCCATAATATAAAAACATGTCGAGGCTACACACATCAATATTACTGAAAGCTAAAATGGGCCCATAATTCATGATGACATGGAAAGTGATATACCTGGTTTTCAGTAGGCTTTTTATAACACATTCTGCCCTAGCGTCATAACCTCACATACATGCTAACATAAGATACCAACATAAAAAAATATTCACAACATGCTCTACTAATGAAGATAAAAAAATATTCTTCATGTATCTCTTCAAATATGTAATTACATTTGTTACAAAAATTTTAGAATATGAATAAGCTAAGCTGAAACATGATAAATTAATTTAAACTGTAGAGTATTGCATACACAACCATTAACAATCACAATAATGACTTAAAGCTATATAGCCATCATGATCAGCCGATGTTCTCCACATGTGTATTCTTGCTCATGTTTTAAAGAGTTGGATGATACTTATAAGTATTTATGAATTCCAAAATGCATGTGTACTTTTGAAAAATTCACACGATATGAGTTTTGTATTAGAAAGTCAGATAAGAAAAGTATTACGCATTCAATAGTGCTATGGTAAATTGATCAACGGATGGAAATGATTCTACTGAACACAATAATAGGAAAAAAAGATATTCGTAATTATCTCCAAAGAATGATCTGTAATCTTTATCATTCAATATGTACTCACATTTGTTTTATAATATAGTTGATGTGCACGTATTGTTTTTAATAAATATTTTCTAAAAATTTTTCCATGATTTGGACGAATATCAATCTAATTATTGAGTATATCTTGAAATATATTTTTGAAGATTAAAATATATCAACATGGGTTTTTTTAGAATATATTATTATAATTTTGGATAGTAAAACACAAATGGTGGCTTGGTTTAGTTGGTAAACTTGATTGGAATTTAACCCTAGGTCACAAGTTCAAACCTTGCCATGGGCAATATTTTTTTAAAAAATTCAAAAAAAAAATTCGAAAATTATAAAAAAATTTAAAAAAATCCGAAAATTATAAAAAAATAAATAAAAATCCGAAAATTATAAAAATCCAAAAATTAAGTGTGCCATGTCATCATTGAGGTGGCGTCCAGTCACTAAATCATATATATACAGTCATAGTTAGCCCCATATATATGTTATAGATATATGTATATAGAGCACTGTAAGAGCTGTTGGCATGATTGGTGCCATTAAGTGTGTTTGTTTGTAAAAAGGACAGTGTGTTTGTTTGAATTCAATTTCAATCAATAAGACGATAAGAAAGTGGGGTATCTGGCAGTGGTGGGAAACCGTTCCAAATAGTCAAAAAGCCGTGCCAAATGCTATTTGGCACGGCTTTGGCACGCTTTTGGCTCCGTCCTAAATACGAGGGTGCCAAATACATTTGGGTCGGGTTAAAACCGTGCTAAATAGTACAGTAGAAACTCTATAAAATAATACACTTGGGACCACCAAAATTTATTAATTAAAAGAGTTATTAATTAATCGATAAATTAATAATTATTAATTTATATATTAATTAATATTTTATTAATTTATAGTAGTTGCACAGAAGAAAATGTAGTTGCACAGTTGTTGACTGATGAAGAAATTATTGAAAGCGTTATTGGAATTAATAAAGATGATATCGATGAAGAAGATGATGAAAGTTCTACAATGGAACCCCCTTCGCGAAACGAAGCTATTAAAGCGGCAATCACATTGAACAATTTCTTGTTGAGCTATGAGAAAACAACACCAGAAGTTCTTACCATGCTAAGGAAAATTAGAGACGAGATTCAAGGGGAAATTGATTTCAACAAAAAACAAAAGACAATTGAGTCATTTTTCAAGAAACCTTCATAAATCATTCATGTAATATGCTATATATAAGGAATTATTAATTTATATTTTATATGGGGTCTAAAGAAATTATCAAAAATGTATTATCTTATAATTTTAGCGAATTATTAATTTAGCACCCTATCCCCGAGTCGGGACCAGCAAAAAATATTATCTTAGAGAGTTTATTAAATAATCGAGTATTAATTTATCGAGTTTCTACTGTATATTGTAGTTAGATACATATATAACTTATATAACTCAAACAGTTAAAAGTTCAGATGATGCAAAACTTGAAATGTAAATGTGAAAGTGTGAAATAAATAGTAATTTTTTTGATCATTGGAAATAAGGGCAGATGTTTTGGGGCCGAACTAGGTTTGCATTAAGGTATTAAGAAAAATCAAGGAACCGAGCTGCATATTAGAATCATGGTATGATTTTCGGGTCCTAGAAGTCCAAAATTTCGATTCTCAAATCGGACTCATTTCAGTACTTTTAACCGACTCTTTTAAAAGTACGTAATTTGAGAGTATGTTTTAGAGTTTATGTACATGTAACCTAAAAGTGTGAAAAAAAAAACCACCCTCTATGAATTTGACAGTAACTAGACGAATACCCGCGCAAAGCGACGGTGTGTTTTGAAAGTATAAAACGTGTGTTTTTTGAAGAAGAAAAAATGTGTGTTTTTAAAATTAATATAATGTGTATTTTTGAAACGTTGTCAAGTTT
>BQNB010165205.1:0-12275 GCA_026074375.1 Tanacetum coccineum | reverse complement strand
CCGATCCAAATCACAACATTCATTGAGTAAGCGTACTCACCTGATCCCATATCACCACACTTAACATGCCAATATAGAGCATGCAAGTAAACCACATTCAACATGCAACATATAGTCATATAACAGTCACATATTGTCCACACTCAACCAAAACACATAATCACAACAATTAAAACACTTTAAAACTTCTTTGCATCATTTTCATCCCAATGTAAAAACATTAAAAAGTGGGACTATGAATCTCATCGGATGCTTAAGCAATTCCACAATCCTTGCACAAAACTATATAATCAAAACAAACACGTGTTACACGCGACTAAGCCAAATGCTTATGCCCATGTAACAATCATATAATGGATGTATAAGGTGTCCAATTACCCTCATGGGTCACCATGACACCATGCCCAACCTTAACTAACTTGTTTACACACTTTTCCAAAGTTTTACAATTTACCCAAAAACGTAGAATTTTAGTGTCACTTTACCATTTTCTAAACCATACCTACTGAGCTTTATAAATTCTCCTAAAAATCACCCATTAACTTTCATGTTTTACTATCTCCATGATTTTTCTACTAGTATATTTCCACTCTTAAATGCCCTAAATAAAAATCAAACTTTCAACTACTCAGATTCGGATCTGCTCGAACACTAAAAAGTTTGGACTTAGAAACCATACTTGGACACCAATTGAGACGCTTTAAGCCGAGGAAAAGATAATAGAAACATGGAACTTGACTCTAGTAGCTTAGATATGCTTAATTCAACTTTTAAGTGGGGGTTTTAAACCTCGTAATCTGACCTAAATCTGACCCGAATTTACTACTTTGACAAATTTTCTTGCACGGGCCAATTGACTAACTTCCTGAACTTGAAATCGCTCGAGGCCAGACAATCTGGAAACTAGACTCACTGAGCTACATCATAGGCACTGGAATCATATCAATTCATGCTTCTAACCTCTAGATATCATCGAAACAACACAACCCTAAATTATGCTCAAACCTAAATCAAATTCTAACGCGATCTAAACCCTAACGATTACACAAACGCGCATCTAATAAATTAACAAGAACCCTAATTAGTATATAAACTTTAATTCACATATTATTATGAAACCCTAGATCCACCATAACTATTGTTACATGAATTGAATCAATAACTAACTAATTAAGAAAGTAAATCATACCTAAAAGCTTGTTTTTCTTCACAAATCAAAACCCTAAATTTTTCTCTTCTTTTTCCCTTGGAAAATTCGGCTGATCAATAAGGGGGTTGGGTTAGGGATTTTATATTTGTATTTATAGGCTCCTAAAATAATCCTAGATAAAGCCTAATTAGAATTTGTTTCCTAATACAATTCTTTTTTTCTTTTTCTTTTCTTCTTTTTTCTTTTATTCGGCCGACTAGGCCTTTTCATATATTTTTTTTATTTTATTATTAATTACTTTATTACTATTTGATATCATCAAATAACGTTACATTTTCCTATCATTTATCCCACATGTTTTACCCACTTTTGTTTAATTATTACAAGATATTGGTACTTAATTGCTTAAAGTTTGATACTGCAGTAATTATGAAGTCACTTATGAAGAAGAAGCAAAAAGGCGCAATTCTGGAACTAAAACGAAGACATTTGAAGAAAGTATCAAACTACAACAATATGCTGTATCCAACAAGAAAGATACGGCGTATCTGCACCAGCTCATCACAAGAACGCGTTCTTATCAATTCCCTATCTGGTGTATCCCTTGCTACTTTATACGCCGTATTGACAGCTGTTACCTCAGTCAAATATATGCATTAAATGTGATTAATGGTAATTAGCCTAATTGATTTGATCTTATCGCGGACTTCAAGGGAAATTAACCCTATACGTCGTATCCACTTATCTCGATACGACGTATCCAGGGATTTTCAGACACTATAAATACTGGACTCAAATACGAAGTTCAGTGTGCAAAAACATATTCTCTACATATTATACTTCTGAATACAAATTTCCAAGGCCAAGAAGAGCAGCCAAGGTCGAGCATCAAACCTAATCCAATAGAAGACATCGTGTAATTTTTACTTTCTTAATCGTTTGATTATGTTTGTGATAATGACTATGATTGTGGGCTAATACCCTTGGGTATTAGCCATTTTAATGAAGGTTATAATGTTTGGTTTGATTTAATTCGGCTTTGCTTAATTTATCGTTGTTGTTTAATTATGTTTATCGCCTTATACTTGTTTATGTGCTTGTACATGTGACCTATCATTCAACTGGGTCTAGGGAGACCTAACCAGTAACCTGGATGCAGGGATAGCTCTCCATGTTGTGTTTTATATGCCCGGACCAATAGGATCACAAATGACACCTTATCTTTTACCTTTTGACTATGAGCTTAGTTGGACCGGCAGGTGACCCGATAATTATTCAACCAGTATTGTTCTTAGTTAACTTGTAATTGATTTTGGTGGTGGACTACCGGTGTATAATCCAACACCAAGCAATAAGTGGGTAAAGTCTCGATGGGCTAGGGTCTTAATAGGATCACCACTGCTTTAATTCCCTATGATAGATTATAATTAGACTACAGGATGCTTTATGCGGATGCGTTAATCGTGACAGGATTATTCGTGTCTAGGTCTTAGGAAGAAGTACCGCCTAAGTCTTAAGAATGATATGCTTGCAAGATATTGGTACTTAATTGCTTAAAGTTTGATATTGCAGTAATTATGAAGTCACTTGTAAAGAAGAAGCAAAAAGGCGCAATTCTAGAACTAAAATGAAGACATTTGAAGAAAGTAACAAAACTTCAACAATACGCCGTATCCAACAAGGAAGATACTTCGTATCTGCGCCAGCTCGTCACAAGAACGCATTCTTATCAATTCCCTATCCAGCGTATCCATTGCTACTCTATACGTCGCATTGACAGCTGTTACCTCAGTCAAAGATATGCATTAAATATGATTAATGGTAATTAGCCTAGTTGATTTGATCTTATCGCAGACTTCAAGGGAAATTAACCTTATACGCCGTATCTACTTATCTCGATACGGCGTATCCATGGATTTTCAGACAGTATAAATATTGGACTCAAATACGAAGTTTAGTGTGCAAAAATATACTCTCTACATATTATACTTTTGAAGACGAATTTCTAAGGCCAAGAAGAGCAGCCAAGGTCGAGCATCAAACCTAACCCAATAGAAGACATCGTGTAATCTTTACTTTCTTAATCGTTTGATTTTCTAATCTTTTGATTACGTTTGTAATAATGACCATGATTGTGGGCTAATACCCTCGGGTATTAGCCATTTTAATGAAAGTTATAATGTATGGTTTGATTTAATTCGGCTTTGCTTAATTTATCATTGTTGTTTAATTATGTTTATCGCCTTATACTTGTTTATGTGCTTGTACATGCGACCTATCATTCAACTGGGTCTAGGGAGACCTAACCAGTAACCTGAATGCCGGGATAGCTCTCCATGTTGTGTTTTATATACCCGGACCAATAAGTTCACAAATGACACCTTATCTTTTACCTTTTGACTATGAGCTTAGTTGGACTGGCAGGTGACCTGATAATTGTTCAACCAGTATTATTCTTAGTTAACTTGTAATTGATTTTGGTGGTGGACTACCGGTGTATGATTCAACATCAAGCAATAAATGGGTAAAGTCCCGATGGGCTAGGGTCTTAACAGGATCACCACTGCTTTAATTCCCTATGATAGATTATAATTAGACTATAGGATGCTTTATGCGGATGCGTTAATTGTGAAAGGATTGTTCGTGTCTAGGTCTTAGGAAGAAGAATTGCCTAAGTCTTAAGAATGATATGCCGCCTCGAGATAAGCAAGCCATTGCACTATTTAATCAAACCTGCATGTAACTGGATTTATTATGGTTAATACAGTTTTCTTATATTTGGCTCGTACCGCTCTCTTGATTTGTGTTATTTGCTTTAGTCTATTTTGTGTTTTGAATTGTTTATTTTCACCATAAACCTGTGCCAGTCTCTCAGGCTGAAACCCCCCTATCATTAGATAATTAAATATAGCATAGGTTTAACCAGTAATTAGACTAATCTAGAATAGAATAAATACTAATTGGATAATTGGTTAACTCTCACTCTTAGTGTTCGACACCCTACTTACCGCGAAGCTACATCTTGACCGGGTACTCTGCCCGTTAAAGTGTTGTCTTTTAGGTTAGTCAGCAAAATATAAATAGTAAAACCTGATACATAAAATAACACCTACACAACGACACATCAAGGTTTTTGGCGCCGCTGCCGGGGAGTGATTAGTTTAATCTTTATTCTTTTAGTATTTCTAATTTTAACTTGTTTAGTGTATAATTGTTAATCCTAATTTCTAATTGCTAATTGTTTAGTTTAAATTGCATATTTGTGTGCTTGTTTGTATGTTTAATTCCTGCATTGTATATTGTGCATATTGTATGTTTGTGTGCATTGTTACAGCCTGCTGTAACATTCTTAGTCGAATACTCAATACGGCGTATTCAATTTATTGGATACGGCGTATAAATTTTTCTTAACCAATACAGCGTATTTTTTAGTTTAGTGAATACGGCGTATTAGGCTGTTTGACAGTTTTCTTTCCAAGTGAATTTATTACAGGTAAATATGGACGACCCCAACATCATTATGGAAGAGTACATCAGGCTTGAGGAAGAAAAAGCTCACAAGCGTGGTAAGGTGTATAACTGGGAAACTGCTAAGTATGGTAAGACCGGTACGATGAAGACGTTCACGACCTCAGATCCGTTGAAACTGAATTCCTAGCTATGTTCTTTGATGACGCGTTTACATCTGAAGCAACGCCCTCCTATGAACCTACGGACCTTGCTGTAAACGAAACCGACTTCAAAGTATAGTCTGAAAATACCCCGTGTTAACTTCTGCTCGGCATTCAAATGCCCCGTCAACACTCTTTTTGCTCAAACTCTCAAAATGGAGAACCATTCGGAGCAAACAATCAGAGAAGTTTCCTCGTTCTAATTCTTTTCCCATATTATTTAAATGTTTGTCTATACAACGAGGACGTTGTATAATTTAAGTGGGGGGATGAAGAATTAGAACGTACTTGTCCTCATTTTTACAAATAAAATGCTAACATGCCTTAAAATGGATCAAATTTAAAAAATTTAGCATGATTTTTGTGAAAAATCACTAGTTACATTACCTAGCGCACTATAACCCTTATTGTCTACTGTAAGAATTAAGCCTATCCGTTTCCAATTGCTTACTAAAATTCCACAAAAATATGTGTGTACCGGTGATGTAGTGGACCTTAGAACTTGGCCTGGTATATCACTCGAGACCTCAATAATAAGTACTATAGATTTAGATAGAGTAACATGCTTGACTGGTAAATTTCTAGGATTAAACCAAACAGCCTTTACATGTCCTATTATTAACTAACTACACCGGTTAGTTAACCCCCGTGTAACCCTTTTGCTTACTCTTATTTTTAGAGTATGATACCCCTAGAACAACCTGCTGAGCCATTCCTTTCTTTTTCCTCACCAATAAAAAATTGTTTCGTTACACCTTTACACCTTAGTCTACCGTGTAGATTAAAGCCTATTTGATCGATGTTGCTAGTTGCTTTTGTGTAAAGTTATGTAGTTCCTGTGTCAAAGTGAAAATTTCTCTGTCTGTAATGGTCGGGAAAATTGCACAATGCAATGGGATATTTTATAGCTCGTGTATTTTGCTACCTTTACAATTATGCATTATGTCCGAAGAAGAAAAGTTTAAAGGAAAAATCAACCGGATAGATGATGATAATGAAGACAGTGAATTACACCGAGATTTATGATGTATTGTTTGATTCAAAAAAAATGATGTATGATAGTCGATTGATTAAGCTTATACCAAAGAAATTATTCGAAAGGATCGACGTTGTAAAGTTTTGTAAAAAGTGGCCGATATCACCACTTATTTGTAAAAGTATGTAAAGTTCAGGGATGTAAGGGAAGTTGACCATTATGGGAATGTCAACTTAGGTTTTCATTGTCATATGATCGAGACGTTTGTATATATTTTTGAGTCTTCATCATGGGACGGTCGGGAAAGTTACTAGCAACTGCACCCTATTTGTTGGCTTTAATCTATTTGTTTTGTGATTTTTATTTAACAACCATTTCACTTCCCTTTCTTGATAAGTAACCTTAGGATCCACTCGAATGATGATGTGTTTGAGCGTGTGTGTCTATCCCGTGGATTCGGGTGTGTATACATGTCTTAGCTGCTTTGTTGGACGATGACCCTTGGTAAAAGTCAGAAGATCCACACCCTATATCGTTCTTCATTTCAATGGGAATGATCAAACCCGAGCCTTTGAATAAAAACCCAATTTACCTTTTGACTTGTTACTCCTTAGCTTTAGAGGTGGAGATGTGTATCCTTGCCAAGCCTATGATACGAAGATAATCACGACTGAGCTTATGAGCGTACCAAAAATGATACACCCTAGATTAGTTTAGTGATCTGAGTGATTTTCATTTCCATATTTCATGAGGAGCTTGGTTTTGTACAGGTGATTTAGAACAAAGAAAAAATGCTTAACGGAAAAGTCCTTAACCTCAGTTGGGATACATTTTCAAAAATATTTCTAAAGTATACTTGAGGACAAGTAGGATTCAAGTGGGGGGATATTTGATATCATCAAATAACGTCACATTTTCCTATCATTTATCCCATATGTTTTACCCACTTTTGTTTAATTATTGCAAGATATTAGTACTTAATTGCTTAAAGTTTGATATTGCAGTAATTATGAAGTCACTTGTGAAGAAGAAGCAAAAAGGCGCAATTCTGGAACTAAAACGAAGACATTTGAAGAAAGTACCAAAATTGAAACAATACACCGTATCCAACAAGGAAGATACGGCGTATCTGCGCCAGCTCATCACAAGAACGCGTTCTTATCAATTCCCTATCTGGCGTATCCATTGCTACTCTATACGCCGTATTGATAGTTGTTACCTCAGTCAAAGATATGCATTAAATGTGATTAATGGTAATTAGCCTAATTGATTTGATCTTATTGTGGACTTCAAGGGAAATTAAGCCTATACGTCGTATCCACTTATCTCGATACGGCGTATCCATGGATTTTCAGACACTATAAATACTGGACTCAAATACGAAGTTCAGTGTGCAAAAACATACTCTTTACATATTATACTTCCGAAGATGAATTTCCAAGGCCAAGAAGAGCAGCCAAGGTCGAGCATCAAACCTAACCCAATAGAAGACATCGTGTAGTCTTTACTTTCTTAATCATTTGATTTTCTTAATCTTTTGATTATGTTTGTAATAATGACCATGATTATGGGCTAATACCCTCGGGTATTAGCCATTTTAATGAAAGTTATAATGTATGGTTTGATTTAATTCAACTTTGCTTAATTTATCGTTGTTGTTTAATTATGCTTATCGCCTTATACTTGTTTGTGTGCTTGTACATGCGACCTATCATTCAACTTGGTCTAGGGAGACCTAACCAGTAACCTGGATGCCGGGATAGCTCTCCATGTTGTGTTTTATATACCCGGACCAATAGGATCACAAATGACACCTTATCTTTTACCTTTTGACTATGAGCTTAGTTGGACCGACAGGTGACACGATAATTATTCAACCAGTATTGTTCTTAGTTAACTTGTAATTGATTTTGGTGGTGGACTACCGGTGTATGATTCAACATCAAGTAATAAGTGGGTAAAGTCCCGATGGGCTATGGTCTTAACAGGATCACCACTGCTTTAATTCCCTATGATAGATTATAATTAGACTATAGGATGCTTTATGCGGATGCGTTAATCGTGACAGGATTGTTCGTGTCTAGGTCTTAAGAAGAGGAACCGCCTAAGTCTTAAGAATGATATGCCGCCTCGAGATAAGCAAGCCATTCCACTTGATGTGTGTTGTCGTTATGTGTATAATTTATTTATTCAAGTTTTAAATTTATATTTTTCCGACTTAACCAAAAACAACACGTTAATGGTCAATAATAGTTTCGTGGTAAGTAGGGTGTCGATCACTGAGAGCGAGGTTAAATCTATCAATTTTATTAATATCTTGGTTGTCTAATCTAAGTTAGTTCTATTCTATTATATTCTTATGTTAAACATATGTCAGTCTAAACCCTAAATCTAATGAAAAGGGGGTTTCAGCCTGAGAGACTGGCACGGTTTTGGTGGTGACTACAATCAATCCTAGACACTGTTACCCACGTAAGCTAATTAACATAAGATAAAAGAGCGGTCGAACCTTATATGAGAAAACTGTATTAACCATTATTAATCTGAAGAACGCTGGTATGTTTATTTAGTGCAACGATTTCTTCTCTCGAGGTGGCATATCATTCTTAAGACTTAGGCGTTACTTCTTCCTAAGACCTAGACACTATAAATCTGTCACAATTAAAGCATCCACGTAAAGCATCCTTATTTGCTGATTATAATCTATCTTAGGGATTAAAGCAATGGTGATCTTGTTAAACCCTAGCTCATAGAGACTTTACCCACTTACCGCTTAATGGCAATCTATACACTAGTAGTCCACTTGTCCAACTATCCAATGGAATCAGAAAGTTATTTGTTGAATTATCTAGGTCACCTGCTAGTCAACACGATCAATAAACCATCGGCAATGTCTAATTAACTAGTTAAGCCCGAAGCGTATCCTAGACACAGACTTAGAAGGACAATATTTGTGTAACTATTGTTCTAGATGTATAAAGTACTATATGGAGAGCTATCCTGGACTCTAGATCCGCTTGGTCCACTTAGCTAGATCCAGTTGAATGATAGGTCGCATACAAAAGCGCGTAAACAAGTATAAATTGATAAACATAAACAAGCATACAACGATAAATCAAGAAATCGATAATAAACAAATACCAAACATTCAAATCTTCATAATAATGGCTAATACCCGAAGGTATTAGCCTTCAAACGTCATAATAGATACAAGAGTAATTATTTAGCCAAGGTAAACTAACCGAGTTAACGAATGATACCAAAAACTGAACGATTACTAAAGTATAAGAATTACACGATGTCTCCTATTGAATGAATTACGTTGCTCGACCTCTTCTGCTCTTTATCCCTTCTAAAAATCGACTTTTGTGGTTTAGGTATCGAGAATATGATTCAGCACACTTAAAACTCATTTTTGAGTTTTATATTTATAAGGTCTGGTAGTCGGTTCAATACGGCGTATCCAAGGAGTTGGATACGGCGTATTAGGCTTTTCTTGGAGTAGGGACCACGTTTGATATCTTCCAGAATATTATATTCCTTTTCATGGATACGTCGTATAGAGTTCTTCTGGATACGGCGTATTGGGCTTCATTCCTGTTGTGGTCTTTGGTGAGTGCAGGCACGGATACGCCGTATCTTCTTAATTGGATATGGCGTATTGGTCTTCAAATCAATACTCTTTAAAATGTCTTCAATTAAGCTCCAAAGTGCGCGCCTTTTGCTAACTTTCACCATCTACTCCATAATTACTGCAATTCTCAAATACAAACGATTAAGTAACAATTCTTTACAGTAATTATACAAAATGGGTTAATATCTTAGGATAAATGATACTATAAAATAGACGTTATTTGATGTTATCAGCACTATTTAATCAAAACTGCATGTAACTGGATTTATTATGGTTAATACAGTTTTCTTATATTTGGCTCGTACCGCTCTCTTGCTTTGTGTTATTTGCTTTAGTCTATTTTGTGTTTAGAATTGTTTATTGTCACCATAAACCAGTGTCAGTCTCTCAGGCTAAAAACCCCCTATCATTAGATAATCGTATATAGCATAGGTTTAACCAGTAATTAGACTAATCTAGAATAGAATAAATACTAATTGGTTAACTCTCACTCTTAGTGTTCGACACCCTACTTACCGCGAAGCTACATCTTGATCGGGTACTCTGCCCGTTAAAGTGTTGTCTTTTAGGTTAGTCGACAAAATATAAATAGTAAATCCTGATACATAAAAAAACACCTACACAACGACACATCAGTAAGTCACACAATGCCTTTCGTCCTTCCTCTGTTAGGGTGGAGCCTATTGCAATTGTTTCATCTGGATATTCTGAATGGATGGCTATCTTGATTCTTTCCTCTGCTACCTGAATGACATCGAAAGGCTGTGCTCCTGGTCTGTATACCATCGTGCACTCCAGTGGGATTATCCTGCTGCTCCGGAGAGTAAGTATCCCTCTTGGGACTGGGAATTTTAGCATTTCGTGAGTTGTTGATGGGACTACTTGAATCTTCCTCACCCCAGGCCTTCCTATGATCCCATTGTACGGAGATGGTGATCTTACTACCACGAAATTCATCCATGTAGAGGTGTGATTCGTGTCGTCGTGTAGCTGTAATTTATGCTTTCAAGTTTTAAATTTATATTTTGCCGACTTTACCTAAAATAATACTTTCACGAGCAGTGTACCTGATCGATGGGAGTTTCATGGTAAGTAGGGTGTCGATCACTAAGAGCGAGAAACACTTTCAATTTATTAATACTTTGGTTTTCAAATCTAAGTTAGTTTAAACTATGCTAAACCTATGTTAATCCTAAATCTAATGGATAAGGGGGGTTTTAGTCTGAGAGACTGGCATGGGTTTTGAGGTGACTAAAACCAATTCAAGACACTAAAACACATGCAAGTAAATTAACAGAAGATAAAAGAGCGGTCTAGCCAAATATAAGAAAATTGTATTAACCATTATTAATCCAATTGGAACGTTGGTTTGTTTATTTAGTGCAATGATCACTTATCTTGATGCGGCATATCATTCTTAAGACTTAGGCGGTACTTCTTCCTAAGACCTAGACACGTAGAATCCTGTCACAATTAAATGCATCCGCATAAAGCATCCTTACTTATTGATTATAATTTATCTTAGGGATTAAAGCATTGGTGATCTTGTTAAACCCTAGCTCATAGAGACTTTACCCACTTACTGCTTTAATGGCAATTCATACACTACTAGTCCACTAACCAAGTCTTTACCAATTAATCGAGAACGTACTCGTTGATCCCGAGGTCACCTGCTGGTCCAACTAAGCTCGCAATCTAAAGGCAAAGGTAGGTCGTTATTTGTGATCCTATTGGTCTAGATGTATAAATCACTATACGGAGAGTTATCCCAGCATCTAGATTACTTGGTCTATATCACTAGATCCAGTTGAATGATAGGTCGCATACAAAAGCATGTAAACAAGTATATTGATAAACATAAACAAGCAATTAACGATAAATTAAGAAATCGAGATAAACAAACCAAACATTAAGATCTTCATAATAATGGCTAATACCCGAAGGTATTATCCTTTAAAGGTCATAATTAATACAAAAGTAATGATTTAGCCAAGGTAAACTAACTGAGTTAATGAATGATACCAAAAACTAAACGATTACTAGAGTACAAGAAATTACACGTTGTATCCTATGGAATTAATTAAGTTGCTTGACCTCTTTTGCTCTTTTTCTCCTCTGAAAATTGACTTTATGGTTCAGGTATCAAGAATATGATTTAGCACACCTAAAACTCATTTTTGAGTTTTCTATTTATAAGGTCTGGAAAAAGGTCGATATGGCGTATCGAAGGTCTTCGATACGGCATATTGTAGATTTCTTGGAGTAGGGACCACGTTTGATATCTTCCAGAATATTTTATTTCCATATGGCTTGTATACGGCGTATTGGTCTTTCCTAGATACGGAGGATTGATCTTGTTTCCTTTGTGGACTTTAGTAAAGTGTAGGCACAGATACGCCGTATCTTCCTTGATGGATACAGCGCCTTGGTTGTCAGAACAGTAATCTTCAAATCTCTTCGTTTAAGCTCCAGAATGCGTGCCTTTTAGTTAACTTTCACCAAGTACTCCATAATTACTGCAATTCTCAAATACAAACGATTAAGTAACAACTCTTTGCAATAATTGATGTGTCTCGCGACTACTAGTTTTAAATCTATAACACGAATTACCAAATAAGCTAAGAACATAAGGGCAGTGGTAAGCCGAGGTCGTTCACTAGGATTTGGGTGTTTTCAATTGTGTAGAATCTAAGCATCAATAAGCACAAAAGTGGTAAAATGATTGTCACGTCCCAAAATACCATATAAGCAACAACTAATACGGAAATGGTAAAATGATTGTCACGTCCCAAAATACCATATAAGCAACAACTAATACAGAAATGATAATGATAAGAGCAAATT
>BQNB010165201.1:2049-14248 GCA_026074375.1 Tanacetum coccineum | reverse complement strand
AGTGACGTAAATCCTCTTTTTGATGAGGTGTTAAAGGACATTGAGTGCAAGGATTCTTATGATTCCAACCTTGATGAGTCAACTTTCCTAGTCACACCTATTTTCAATTCTAATGAGGATGAGTTTTTCACCCTTAGAGACGACGTTGAGCTTTTACTTCACCATGATCCGTCTATAAGCATTGTTTCCATTCTCGAGGAATTCATCGATGAACCGCCTCTCGAAGAGAATGATGATTTATTTGAGCTGGAATCAAAAGAAAATGATTGGAAGAAGATTTTGTACGATGCTCCAATTGATGATTTGATTACCGAGGACAAAGTTTTCGACCTCGGGATTCATGAGAAGAGTTTTTCTCCAACATTTGTGAAGTTAACCTTTGAGGATCGCCATTATTTTCCCATCACATTTGTTATCCGAATATTTCTTCATTATCTCACTTATTCGATGGATTCTCCTTTTCTTCTCTCCTCCGAGAGTGAGGATACTATTTTTGACCCCGGCATCTTCGCTTTTCATTTTTCTTCTTTTAAGCCGGTGGCATATGAAAATCCGATGGTGATTTTTCTATTCTTCTGTTTCTGCCCCAAGGACAAAGGAATTCGGGAAGAGTCAAGCTAGAGACTCGCACAAAAACAAGCGCTTCTCAGGAGGCAACCCGTGTTTTTTCTTCTTTCTATTTTCTTGATTAAAAACTTTGAGGCCAATGTTCTATTCTAAGTGTGGGGGGATTTCTATCGAAATGTGATCTTACCTGTGCCTTGCTGTGTCCCTCGCAACCCCGTTTTGGCCAAAAATTTTAAATTTTTAAGTCTTAATATCTAGTTTATTGTTCATATATATATAGTAAAAAAAAATTGTGTGTAGAAAAATGTTGAAAAATCTAAATAGTTAGTTAAAGAATAAAAAAATAGTTGACACGAATGTAGGCTTTCCGTTGGTGAGAACGAAAAGTAAATTTTGACCCGACCGGTTTTATATCTTAGCTTTTCTCCTTAACGTAAATAGATTGATTTTGCTAATCTTTTATACAAGGAGCTATAAAACGCAAGTCTAGCTTAAAAAAGTCAAGACTTTGCAAGTTCCCATAATTGATTTTAAATATGCGAAGATCGATTTATTAGGCTAAGTATTCACGAGTTTCTTTATTAGAAATTTTAAATTGTGAAGAACAAGAGATGATAGAGTAGAGTATAAGTTTTGATGCTAAACATAGAATAGTTGGATTTCTTTAAGGCTCATATAGGTTAATTGTGGCTTTTTGCTCCCATCAGCTTAATAAACGTTATATAATTGTTAAATAAATAAAGTTTCTTTGGTTTTTGCGATTCTTAGTTTAGATCACTTCGTAGAGATTCCTTCTGGTGAAAGTAAGGTACACATCGAGGTTTTGTCAGTGTTGTGGGGAAATAGACTCCTGGACCATGGTCGGCTCGCATACCGATGTGGCAGTTGTTAAAAGACCACAGGACTTGAAATTTGGCTATAATAATAATAATTATGTAATAAACCGAAGCCGAAATAAGACTTCTGGATCATGGTCGGCTCGCATACCGATGTGACAGTCGTTTAAAGGGTGGAGGTAATAATAATAATAATAAAAACTGTGGGCTGATAAAAGTTTACTGCCTCTTGCCGGCTCACAACCGATGTGGCAGTCTTCTAAATAAGGCACATAGTAATAATAATCCGAGACTGATAAAAGTTTGCTGCATCTTGCCGGCTCACAACCGATGTTGCAGCCTTCTAAAAGGTCGAGGAAATTGCGTTTTTAAAACCGTTACGCTTTATTTTTGGAATTACTAAGTATCAGAAATAAAGTCTTAAAAGCCTTCGGGTTTATGAACTTAAATAAAATATTGAGTATACAAAATTAAGAAGTAAGAAGGAGAAATAATTACACAATGGCTTTTATGAGTAATGGTAGCAAACATAACTTGTATTTACAATTGATCGTTGTTTTTTAAAAGCTTGGCTTGGAGGAGTAAAAGGCGGGGACGATAAATTTATCAATTTGGACACTTTTTGTGCTTTTTGTTCCGTGATCCTAAAAGTTATCAATGAATAATGAAAGCAATACATTATGTCACACAAGAATAAGTTGTAAGTTGTAAATTATGAAAATCATAAAAATGGAAAAATATTTGAAAAATGGGAAATGGGGTGTTTTAAAACTTGTGATTTCTTAACTTTCCCGCTAAAGACTTTACTACTTTTCAAAGGATTAGTTTGGGGAAGTTTTAGAGTATTTGGTTTTAGAGCATATAACATTGCGTGAGGACACAGAAATCACTTAGTTTAGGGAATTTTGATATGTGAGAAATCACATATCCATTTTATATCAAAAATGACCCTTAAAAGATGAAAATAATGCAAATTATGCTTGTATATTGTGTGTTTTGTCTTTTGATGTGTAGGTATGGATATTGCAAGAATCATAAGAAAAGAGCCAAAACCGGACAAAAACGAACACGAGAGAAAACGAAAGAGTACACAAGAGCCAGATATTTATCAAGCTTTGGTCAACCCATGTGAAGACAAGCCATTAGAAATTACTAAAAAACCCTTAATGTTAAATCATTTTCACCAAAAGTTCTAAAATCAATAACACCGTTAGTCCTTTGTTATTTAGGGACTAACGGTCGTTAAGTCCAAAAATTAATCAAATAAATCCTTAACCATTTCAAACACCAGCCCAAAACCATTTAAAAAAAGTATTAATCCTTGTTGATTTTAAAAATCAACCAAGCCCAATCCCACAAAAAGGCCCATGTCAACCTATTTAAAAATTTAAAAAAAAAAGTCGGGTCTAACAGACGACATAAGAAAAGAAAAGAGGTCGCGATTTGGTTTTACTAATTCACCATCTCCCTCTCCCCTAATTTTTACCCACTGTGTCAAATTAAGCAGAATAAAACCCCATTCTCAATCATTGATCCAACGTGGCAAACAAAGATCGAGCAACACACAAGGAAGTTCCAATTCCAACTCATCAAAAAATTACATCACATCAAAAGCATCATAGATTTTTGTCTAAGCTGATGACAAAATGAATTACAAACAACACAAACTTATACATCACAAGAAACACCACAAAGTATAAGAGGGAGGGGATTTTACACACACAGAAATCAAGTTGCAAAAGAGCCACAAGGCTTTCCCAAGATAAAGTAGGGATTTTTTTGCCATGCCACACGCTGGCAATCCGTGGTGCCTCTAATCAATCCAACTGCTCAAAGATATCAAAGGGCAATGAATTGGTTAGAAATGTGAAGGTAAGAATAAAGCAAGGGGAACGTGTAAAAAGAGGAGGTACCTAGAAGCATCCTCTCTTTGCCTATAAAAAGGATCTCACCCACCCTCTCACTCAAACACGCAACACCTCTCACTTCAATTTCCACGACAAAGCAGGCATCTAGTTTTAGTGTATAATTTAGTTTTATCTTATTGAATGTAATTTTCCTTTCAAGTCATATGATCTTATTATTTTGGTTTTCATTTAATGGTAACTTTTTCTTTAAATCAACTTGTAATCAACTCCAGTTTTACCTTAATTAAATAATAAAAAGTTATTGTTTTCCCCTAACCTAATTGGGTCAATCTTAATTTCATGATTTTTATTTATTTTAACTTTATAAAAGCAATATGTTTGATTAAACTCTCTTTTGCTTAAATAAGCTCAACAAGCTAACTAAATAAGGGCAAGCTATGAACTAGTTAAGAAGCTCTCAGAAAGCTTTATTATTGTACATTGTTATTATTATTAAACTATTACTATTCATACTACTTTTAACTTACAAATTCCGACTTCAAATACAAACATAAAACCTCAACTCAGCTTTTTATTTGGAAGGGAAACACCCAGATCTGGATGTTTCTTAGGACCTTACCATATGTACTTATCATAAAGATAAGCTGGACCGCATTGTTAATATAGCTCCTTGAGCAAATTTAAAAAGCCTTGTTTTTTGTTGCAAATTGCATCAGTAAAGTTTTTCCATTTTTAATTTATAATTTACAACTTTTTTTTTCTAGCTTAATTCTGGCAAATTTTAGAGAGGTTTTTAAAAATTGGCTTGCTTGTATTTTATTTTTTTTTTCCCTCGCTTTTTCCCTGCTTATAATTGTTTTTTAGATTTAGCTTAATTCTGCTTAATATAATTGTGTTTGAATGCTAATGTGTTTAAAATTGTTAGTATTTTAAGATCTTATTAGAGTTTTCAAGTATTAGTCCATACAAAAACAAGTTTTAAAAAAACAAAAAACTAATATCCTTAGCTTATTTATAGCTTTATATTTTCATCTTTCTTATTTCTTTTTTTTCTACTGTATTCAATTGTTAAAAAACAAAATCTGTTTATAGGACTTATAATAGCTTAAATAATATCCTGGTATCTAAAAATTTAAGACTTATCTCTTAAAATTTTTATAAAGCTTATTAAATGGGATTTTTGACATTTTAAAAAAAAAAGGGGTGTATGTTCTAGCATAGAAACAATTAAGTTAGCAAAACTTGCCCCTGCACAGCTTAGTACATTTTCTTCCTTCCTTTGCACATATGATATGAAGCCATAAATTTATTGGCTTCACCCTTTAAAATTGAGTTGGAATATCATATTTGAGGTTTGTAAAGTTTAGGGAAATTTATTGGCCTTGAAAGGTAGAAAAAAAAATAGTTACTGATCAAGTTAGAAGTATTTTGTTTTCTATTTATTGGGGGAATCGTGTGGAAATCACTAAGCGCATTACAGTTCCAATAGTTTCTTTTAGGGGCTAAAAACACACACAAAAGCTTTTTCTAGCTGTAATTTGTTTAAAACTATACGCACTTCTAATATTAGCGTCTGAAACCGAAAATCTATAAACACCCCCCCAAAACCCAAAAAGAAAGCTCTTAAACCCCAAAAACCCACAACGGGGGGGGGGGGGGGTTGGGTGTTTTAAATAATGTGGAAAAAAACAATTCTTTAAGGGAGCCTTTCAAATTAATTTTGTTTGGGAGTATTTGGTTATTAGTAAAGGGGGTAAGTTGTGGTCAATTGCCACACAGTAGCCAAAAAGGGCCTGGGGGGTTAAAAATAATAGCCTTATTTAGCGCCCCCGAAGCTTAAAATAAAAATAAAAATTCAGACATAGTCTAAAGTTATGAAAATTAGGTCTTGTGAAAAATTTAGGTATTAGACCAAACAAGCTTATAGGTGCCAAAATCTAGGAGAGAAATAGTAGGTGGATTGTAGAAGCTTTATTAACATGTATGGAATAAATTAGGCGTTAATTATGAAGTCATTTATGATTAAATACATATTTTTTTTTTTTTTTTTCTGATTCATTATCATTATAATATTACTAGGAAGGTGGTTTTTTTTTATTTTATCATTTTTTTTAATTATTTTTTTTTTTTAAGTGAGTGAAATAGTTATGTTGTAATTGGGGGGGTGTTTTTAGTTTATTGTACACAATTTTTTTTTTTATTTATCGCGCTGTTCGTGTAAATAAGCATAAAATAAAAATTTGAAAAAAAAAATATAAAAAAACAAAAAAAAAAAAAAAAAAAAAAAAAAAAAAAAAAAAAAATAGTATTTCCCCCCCTTAACTTCTCCCCCCACCCCCGTTACCTCCCCCCCCACCCTGTCCTACAAAACAACTTATTCAATTAATTTAGTTTAAGCCTTTTTTTTTTTTTATTTAATTGTTTTATTTATTTAAATTTAAAAATAAATAATATAGGTGCTTTGTTTTGAAAGTTCAAAAAAAAAAAAAAAAAATAGAAAATAAATTGGCTTTTTTCAACAGTGGGGAAATTTCAGTTATTTAAAAAAAAAATAAAAAAATAAATTAAAAAAATAAAAAAAAAATAAAAATTAAAAAAAAAAAAAAAAAAAAATAATATAAAAAAAAAAAAAGAAAAAAAAAAAAAAAAAATAAAAAAATTAAGAAAAAAAAAGAAAAAAAAAATAAATTTTAAAAAAAGTAAGTTGTATTAGGTAGTGAGCTTGTCCAGTGGTAATTAAAGAGATATTAGAGAGGTGAATGACCTCTATTGTCCAGTATCACATCATTTAACCGATCAATCCAACTCCCCTATTCCATACTTATAACAAAAAAACAAAGATAAAATTCTCACAACAAAAGAGCCTATATATGACATATCTTGTCAACACGAGTTATAACTTTTCAAAAAATTTTATATAATTAAAATTAAATAAGAATAAATAATAATCTCATTTTTGTTATTGAAATAAAAAAATTTTATATTTAAATATAAATTGTATTATTTGTTATTACTTTACATTAAAATTTTTTTAATAAACATATTATTTAAACCATAAAAAAAAAAAACCATTGAATAAACACATATAAATTAAATTTCCAAACCAAATTTATAAAAATTTAAAAAAAACAAGATAAAAAAAAAAAAATAAACTAAAAACATAAACAAAAAAAAAACAAAAAAAACAAATAAAAAAAAACAAGTAAACAATATAAAAACATATAAAAAAAAAACAAAAAATAGAAAAAAAAAAACAAAAACCACCCCACAAAAACATAAAAAACCCACACAAAAGAAAAAACAAAAAAAAAAAATAAAAAAGAAAAAAAAAAATAAAAATACAAAAAACATAAAAAAAAAAAAAACAAACGCAAAAAAAAACCCCCAAAAAAATAAAAAAAAAAATAAAACCTAAAAAAACAATAAAAAATATAAAAAAAAAAACTAAAAAAAAAAAAAAACCCCCAAAAAAAAAACAAAACCAACCCAACCCCACCAAAATCAGACCCAATCATATTCATCAACACTCAGAGAAAAAAAAAGAAACCCACTAACGAACTCAATATACATTCATAAACAAACAAAAAGTATATACTCTATCCACCCAATTCTTAAATTATTGTTTTCCTTTTATATAATAATTAATAACATTTGACCAGTTAGAAATTTAACATGGAAAATTAGTTCCCCTACCTCTAAATTTATAGAGTCTTTTTTTTTTTGCTTAATTTTTGATCTCAACTTGCTTATTAGAATATGTAGATAGTTGTAGCATTATCAGTTAGGGCTTTAACTTACTTTAGCTTATAAGTGTCCTTTGAAGCTATATGAAAAAGTTAAAAAAAAAAAAGATTTAAGTGTTAATCTGTTGTTATTATAGAGGTGTTTGACTGGCTTATTTTGATTTGAAAATAGTTGTTTTCATAAAAGTTTTCTTAAATTCAGCTGTTGTAGCAACTTTGTATCAAAAAGATTTTTGACAAATACAAAAAAAGGGGAGTAGGAGAAATCAGGTGAAGCAACGGCTCGGAACGCCCTGACCTCTACCCACCTCACCCTTTTAAAAACCGCCCTCATACCACACTCAACCAAACCAACGTGCCCTTGAGACTTTTACTTCTCAACTATCTTTTCCAATAGAATTTAACATCTTTTTGGTTTTCTTTTGAACTAAGCACTTCGTGTGCTTATTCGATTTTTCTAGGCTTATTGTATTAAGTAATTTTAGTGTTTTAAATTTTATTGCAATCAGTCTGTCTTTAGCTATTTTTAGGAATTTCCTTAAGTTTTTAAATCATAGTTTAATATTTATTTTGCATTTATTTAGTTTTAAAACTTTAAAAATTCATAAAAAATAAAATTAAAATTAAAATAATAAAATTCTTTTTCTTAAAATTATTTATAGTCTTCTAGCATCTAGGAAAATTAGTTTGGACCCGTTTTGTTCATTTTTGCTCAATTTAGGTTTTAGTGTACGTTTATTAAAATCTCGTTAACGTTTTTGTGCATTTTTTTCTTGAAATTGATGTTTTAATGCCTTATTTAAACCCACAGGTAGATAGTTTAAATTTGCATTTGTAGGTCTTAAATTTGATATACTTGTGTAATTGTCGCATTTTGTTTAAATTCCGTTATCGTTTTAGTGTTTAATTGTTCAATTGCTTAGTCGTTAATTTTTCTTTATATAATTTAAATGCTTTTAATTGTAGAAATAGATAATCATTTCAATAAACTTTGAAATCAATTCAAATCTTTGTCCAAATAAAGACGGAGTTTCAATTTCATAATTCTTGGGGTATAAACGACCCGATGAACACTTACCGGGTTAAACTTAACGAATAATTTTTTGTGTGATTTTTCGAATTAACCTTTATATTATACGTATAAAATTATACATCAGCAAGGATGAAGATGAAGAGATGATTAATGCTAAAGTTGATGATTATGATAAAGGTGATGAAGAGATTACTGATGCAACAAAGGCAGATGCTGAAAAGACTTCAGAAGCAAAGGATGATGCCAAAAAGACCAAACTTCCTCCATGAACCTCTAGCTTATCTGTCTCTTCAGGTTTTGGTGATCAATTCCTTAAACTTTCTTTTGATTCTTCTTTGGTTAGTACTGTTAAGGACACTACATATAGACAGTACAGGAATTAATTTCATTAAGAGGAAGTTAAGATCCAGTCTGAAGTTCCACATACCCAAACTACATAAATCCGTTGCTCATTTTACTTGTTAATAGTTGAATTTTTAAAAAAACCCAGAGTTATCACAAAATAAAGCAACAACGATCAGACACAAGACACCTAGTTCAAGAATCACCTTCAACAACATACTACAACTGTAAACTTGCATAAAAGTAACAAAGATATACAACACTAAACCGATCCTCCATTATTCCGAACACCACTACACCAACTGTACCTCCAAACAAACAAGCAACCAAATCCCATACAACCCAATCAATAAACACCAGAATGCTCCAAACACTCCAAGGCTCCATAAACCTTGCTCCAAAACCATGCACTAGACTGTTGTACCATAAGAAATCCAATTTCACTACATACTTGCTAAAATTGGAATTAAGAAGTAGCAAAATTTTGGAAAAAGATGTGTGGTAGATCGAAAAATTATTGATTACTCTAAATAATACCTCAAAATGTACTCAACCGATAGCACTTGCTATACACAAGTCCCAAGTATCCAATCTGTTAGTAGATTGGATTCCAAAGTTAGAGATGTTCTTGTCTTTATGACCCTTTTCAAAAGGAACTAGAATAAACACAATACAAAAAGGCATAATCTTAATTTAGAAATATTTCTTTGCAAAAGCAAGACAAAATAATCACATGTTTTCATGATCATATCCAAAGAAACATACAACACTAATTATGATAATACAATTGAACTATAAACAAGGAACTCCCCACACCGAGAAGAGTGCTTAGAGATATCTACAAATCAAGAATGGAAACCAATTTTATGGATATTCGAAAACAAACAACGACAATCCAAACCCACTAACAGCTTTTACAATCACGACAAAAGCAAGTCTACAAACAATCACGTCATCCACTTATCCAGACAATTAACTGCCCACACTCTAGAAGAAAAGATCTTGAAAAGCACACTTCCTCTCACTCATTCACTCTCAATACCAGAAACTAATCCTCGCACTCTCCTCTCAAGTAGTCCTCTAAGTCTCTACTCTCTAGGTTCACACTCCCACTCTCTCTCTCTCACATCACTCCTATCACTCTCCCTCAAACACTCCACCATAATCGCCATGTCGACAACGTACAACAATCTTTAAATCAACACCTGCAAACTCTCTACTCAAGCACTCCCTCATGCCCTCTTGTACCACACTCTCAACCTACAATAATAGAATCTCTGAAAGAGCACACTCTCGTAAAAGAAATATCACTCTCTACTCTCTATCTCCTCTAAAAAGAAGCACTCTCCTGAACACACAAAACTCTAAATATATGTGATCTGAAAAAAGCAACCACTCACTCGTCTACTCTTCTTACTAAATCTCTAACGTCTGCCTCTCACATCCTCTCTCTGCAACTCTCTAGTACTCCTCTCCTACCTCTCTCCTCTAACTCTCATACCAATGCCATAAGCATTGCAGAACAAAGTAATTTTAAAAAAAAAAAAAAAAAAAAAAAAAAAAAAAAACAAACCTAAAACAAAAAACTATAAATCCTATCCCTGAAATCCCATATCCTTCCAATTCATTAAGTGATTGTACCCATGCACTCAGGAAGCAATTGTGATTGAAGATGAAAACGCAATGATAGGGAGTTCCCACTGTAGCATAGTTAAAGGACCCAGGAACACACCACAAGAGAAATCATGAGTAGATGATGATGACCTCACTCACCCAGGCTAAGACTAGACCACAAACCAAGGTAAGAAGACCATAGAGGTAGAAGAACTAAATATCTGAGTCTTCTAATAAGCGCTATGCATCCTCACCAACGATCCTTCTCACAACCCTCCCCACCAAGAAAACCTCAAAAGGGTAAAAGCATCCAACTAAAGGCATCGTAAAACCTGGGTAGAGAATAGTGTCTAAAAAATAAAATAACTTCCGCAAAGGAAACCTAGTTGAAAGAAACCTAATTGCTGGATTGTGGTTATGGATGATTTTTTTTATGATTAGCTGTCCTGTTATGATAATGGCAATCCATAAGACAAACAGATAGTAGCAACCAAAGAGTCAAGGAACCCAAAACCTAGAAGACACTAAATCCATATTTGTTCAAAGCACACAGAACTAAGCAACCCGCTCCAAAGTCTCGCTACTCTTGATCTGTGAATGAAACAAAGCTTCCAGGATTGTACTTGAGAACAACACTACTAGACAGAAAAGCCTTGGTTTTCAGAGTTCAAGATTGAGCAAGTGATCGTCGAGTATAAAAATGAAAACACACGAATATGTTGATAAATTAAAACCTAGAATAAAACCTGACCCTCATGGCCAACCGTGGTGGTAGAAGCTAATGAGAGTTTGCGGTGTCCTATTTGACTTCTCCAATTACATATTAAATGGACTCATAATAGAAAATTTCACTCAAGATATCTTGTTAGGACCTGCCTTTAATCTGTTAAAAGGCACTTGCTCTAGCAGTATCGAGCTTGAGTACAACTTCCAAGAGTGCTTAAATGTGTTAATAGGCAAACTTGATTGGAATAATCCAGAAGGAGATCGTTACCCGTTTGATCTATCCAAGCCTCTTCCTTTACAAGGTCCCCCAAGTCATCAAACCGTTGCTGCTGACTATTTCTTCAACAATGATCTGGAGTATCTGAAGTCTTCTGATCCAGAGGTTACATACACTTCATCTATTACGAAGACAAAGGAGGCTCAGTATGAGATCAAAGGAATTAAATACATGGTCCCTACACTTTGGAGTACCATTAAATATGCGTATGACAAAGATGCTGAAAAGGGAATCAAGCACCGGGGTGAAAGACGTAAATTGTGGTACCGATCTTAGGTAAGAAAATTTTCCAAGCATAACGTTTACTCTACTAAGGCAATTCTTGGTGTAAAGATTGTTAGTGTGAAGAAGTTGCATGGATATGGTCACTTAGAAGAGATTGTGGTGAAAAGATCTTATCAATAGCTTTATAAGTTTAGAGAAGGTGATTTTGTTGATCTACACCTGAACGACATTGAAGATATGCTTCTTCTTGCTGTTCAACACAAGCAATTCCACCTCGACGGGAGTGATATTGTTGACTTCATTGTGGCTCTTCGTATGTTCACAAGAAGCCTAATCCTAAAGAGATGTGTTGAAGACTTACAGCTTGGTGTAGAGAGTTACCAAAAGAAGCTTAACATCACCAAACCTCAGAAGACCTTTCCAGAGATTAAATTCAAAGAACCCTACTATCCATCATACGATCAACCAGGAATTGTTTATGAAGACCTGGACAAACAGAAAAGAGTTTTGCGAGCTGATGAGCTGTACAAGTTCTCGGATGGCACACTTAAGTCTGTTCGCGATGAGATTCATCATAGAGTACCTGACTTTTGTCTGGATTAAAACCTGGAGATGTCAAAGAGAAAGTGGACGGTCGTTGACCGAAAGAGATCGGGTCTTATGATTGAGTTGATCGATAAGCAGCTGCGAGAAAGGGAAATCATCATAAATCTGGAGCGATTAGTTGGTGAAAGGGAACTCGAGATGGACTACAAACTTATGATGCATACATTTAATCGTCAGGTCCAATCTCAAAATCTTATCTTGTGAATATTGTGAATATGTAGTATAGACTTATAAAAGTAGGCTATATAAATAGTGTTTGAGTATGAATTTTCTAAAATTTTCAATAAATTCAAAAAATTTCAAATTAACGTACTCAACACTATATATATAATACCCTCATAAATTGAGGGGGAGCATTAAAA
>BQNB010165200.1:2571-14248 GCA_026074375.1 Tanacetum coccineum | reverse complement strand
GATAAAAACTTCCATCATTTTCTCAGAATCTTAGACCATAGTGGGACACAAGGTTGCCAATTCTTGGAATCTTCTCACATATGTCTTGAGATCATTCCTCTTCACAGTCAGATGGTAGAATTCGTCTTCTATCTTCTGGACCTCAGTTCGGGGACAATACTTCTTTATCAAAAGCTTCTTGAATTCAACCCAGGTAATTTTGTAAGCTTCTTCTATCCCAATAGGTTGGGCAAAAGAATTCCACCAAGATAGAGCTTCTTTAATTAAGGTACTAGTAGCAAACTTCACCTTGCAGTCTTCGGTACAGTTGCTACGGGAGAATACTGATTCAGTTCTTTCAAACCAGCGGATGAGACCAACAGCGCCTTCTATACCTTTGAAGTTGATAGGTTGGCAGCTCATGAACTCTTTGTAGCTACACTGTCTTGCTACAGGAGCTTCTCTTGGTCTGGTGGTATTATCAGTATTTTCCATGTTAGCGGCTTGTGCTTCCAGAGCTGCGGAAACACTATCAGCAACTAGTTTCTTGATGGCAGCCTGAGTCATGGCTGGTGCTTCAGATGTTGATGTCCTTTTGGGAGGCATTCTATCAACATAAGACAACACGTAATAAGAATGATATCACAAGTCTTAAAATGCAATGCTTATTTTTGAACTTTAAGCATTTTTAACAATAGTGATATTGAAATCATAGATACTTATTTGATATGAATTCTAACAAGCATCTAACTTATTAGTTTATTTTCTAGGGGTCACGGTAAGATTCATAATGATGAAGACGGAGATAATGATGCATATTATTAAAATTTCTCGTGTATCGTTATCTCCAGGTTTGGATATAGGATGAATAATATAAATCGGTAATATGAAACAACAAGGTATAACGGGATCACCATTGTATTATATCATGAACAACTTGCCTTTGTACTGTACATAGTCAAAATTTGACAAGTGTTGTTATTTATACCACACATCCCGTGGCTAGGTTCTAACAAAATCTATAACTAGTATCTAATCTAGTAGTCCGATGGTTTCCTTTCCACTAGCTGTTTCTTTGTTGTCATAATTACATTCAGAAGACTTTCCTTATTTTCTTGGTGACAGAATGGATATCTTCGATGATTTGTTCTAGATTAGCAATCCTAAAGCAAGCCAGAGCAATCTGCTGTTATATTTCCCAATTGCTTTCTTTGGAGTTTTAGAAATTTTGAGTATAGAATACTCACGGAGTTCAGCTACCAGATTGTCAAAATTTGTTGTATGATCACCCTCCATTTTCCGAGACCATTCTTTTTTGTCTTCTATGTGCTCAATGTGGTCGAGAGAGAGTTCATCTAGATGATTCAAAATTTCCTCAATTTGCTCCTCGTGACGTTCCAGACTTATCTTACGAGAGCTTTCTCCTATCTCAAATTCTTGAGGTAGGGCAGAAGTAGAGGAGGATGATACGGTCCCATGACCTACCCATATGTCATTCACCTTGACATTTGCGGCATGTTAACAACCCTTTCCTGTCCACTTTCATTGTTTCCCCAAGAACTATAAGCAAATTACTCTAAACACAGTACCAGATAACTTTTGGACCTTGTGTCTAAGCGAAGCCGGATACCATTGGTTAAGGTTCACTGGAACTCTAGGAGAGGTCCTGAGTTCACCTGGGAATGTGAAGACTCGTTCAAACAAAAATACCCACAGCTTTTCATAAACTGGGCTTCGTCATCTACTACAAGGTCTTAAGCTTTGAGGACAAAGCACTTTTAACGGGTGGAGATTGTAACATTTCTCAATTTCAGGTCATTTTACGACCCTTATTTATTCGTCACTATTTATTTTGGTCTGATACGCGTTTACTTTTAATATTTACTTTTAAGCTAAATCGCGTAGACTAGAAATAATCAATTAATGTAAACGGTCATCAAATAAATTAAGGTTTACATCAACCAAGTAATATATAATTATTAGGAAGATAATTATGTACTTTGCGTATTTTATTTTTATTGGTCACGTAAAAGGGTTACGTTTCGCAATAAAATACATTTGGACATACCTCGGAAATACCTAGACTTACCTAGACTCAAACCAATACCCATTTTTAAAACCTTAACACAAAATTTAATCAATTCTTGTGTTAAATACCCACTATGGCCAGATATATGCATATACACACCTAGAAAAAAATCTTAAAAAATCATTTTAAGGTAAGATTACATCTAGGTTTTAATTAAAGTTGTACTTAATTTCCTAGTAAGGCTAATAACTATGGTAAAAACCCTTTTTTCTTTCCCTTTGCCATATGTTGATCGCGTTTACTAGCAAGGCATCACAACGAAAATCATCAAAAATCCTCCAAGTATACCCAAAGTGCTTGTACAAACTTAAGTTAATTAAACTTTGTACCAAATAATCTCTCCCAAATCTATTTTTTTATTATAAAAAAACACAAAGGTCACAAAACCTCTAATCCGTCAAAACATGGTTCCTAGAGGAAAAGCCGCCCCCGGCCCCCCAAACTCCCATCCCCCTCCCCCCTCTCGCCTAGCACCCCACCCCCAACTATCCTGTGTCCCCATCTCCACCCCCCCCTCTCCCCCCCCCTCACCCTCCCCGCCCCCCCCCCCCTCTCCCCCGCTCCTCCCCCCAATCCCCTTCACCATCCACCCCCCACCCCCCCATCTACACCTTAACCCCCACAACACGCCCTCCACAATAACCACCATCCCCGCTCCCAAACCTTCTTTTACCAACTATGAAAGCTCAAACGCACCCCCGCATATCTTCACCCACTCCCCTCTCACCCCTCCCCCTCACCCCCTCCGCCCCCCCACCCCAGTCCCCCCAACGCCCCCAAAGCCTCCCCCACCCTCTCCTCCCTCTACGCCCTCGACCCTCTCCCATGTGCCCCTCCCCCCCTGCAACCCCCTCCGCCCCACCACTCTGGAGCCCCTCGGCCCGCCCCGTCCGCCCCCTCATCCCCCCACCCCCCCCCATACCACATTCGACTCAAATAATAAATTTCCACCTTCTTGGAACCCACTCCACCAAATCCACACCCACCCCCCACCCCATACCCAACCCCCCCAAACACCCCCACCAAACCACAACAACCCTCTTCACCCAACACCCCCCCCCCCTCCCCCCACACCCCCCCCCCCAGGACTCAACCCTTCAACTACCGCTTCCTTCCCCCAACTTCCCTACCAATTTTAACAAATTGGACCCTCAATGCAAATTCGACGTTAATAAAAGCTTAAAATCTTATGGATATCCACAATAAGGTGGTAAAGCCTTTCGTTGTAGAGTCAAAATCCAAAACCAATAACTCTAGGACCAAGAGTAAATTCTCTAAATTAAACCAATCAATACACTTTTTACATTTTTTAATTTACTCGACTATTATTATAAATTGTCACGTATATGACAATAAGAATAATCTACGAAAGAGTTGCTTGATCAAAAGACCAAATACTGCCAAGTAAACGCATATGTATTCGTGCATAGCACCCAAGTACAATTAGTGTACAACATGATTAACGACAAGCTAGGGCATAAACGTTCCATAAGTGTGCTAACATGGACACTAACGTGAACACTAGTCATATACACATAAATACCTTGAAACTCATACGTAAACTTTCAAAGAAAACATAACGATGTGGCTTGGGAATGCGTATATGGCCTTAACATGCGATTGCATGTAATGCACGACCTATAATATGAGTTAAAACGAAACTATCATGGCACTAGACTATTACCCGACATGTAACACTTTGCTAGAAAGTCTAACGATCCACTCATAGCCTCGTAAAGCCTACACAGCCCATGTAGGGGCCCAACCGGCCCAACAACCCATGCGTAAAGCCCACGACTTAATGATAAGCTCACGAGAGCTTATCAAGGGCTTATAAGACTGTCAAGCTTGTTTGGGTTAAACAAAATGTAAAGGAAACCATAACGGGCCTTGCACGGCCCATTAAACCCAACAGACCACGCACTTCGAAACTTCAGCTTAATAATAAGCTCTAAAAGCTTATTTAGGGTTCTACAGTGCTTATTTGATTCACTTGAATCCTAAAAGACCTATAAGTATTAGCCTGAGCCCAGATTAATCATTGAAAATGCGAAATAAAGAAAAAGAAAAAAAAAAAAAAAAAAAAAAAAAAAAATAAAAGAAATAAAAAAAAAAAATATCCTTAAAAAGAAAAGAAACATAAAAATAAAAAAACTTAAAAATAAGAAAAAAAAAATAAAAAAAAAAACTTAAAAAAAACAAAATAAAAAAAAAAAATAAAAAAAAAAAAAAAGTTAGATAAATAAAAAAAAAAGAAAAAAAAAAAAAAAAAAAAAACATAAAAAAAAAAAAAAAAATTAACAAAAAAATAAAAAAATAAGGATAAATAATTAAAAACAAAAAATAAATAATAAAAAAAATAACAAATAAAAAAATAAAATAAAAGACAAAAAAAATAAAACTTAAAAAACTAAATAAAAAAAGAATAAAAAAAAACACCCCCACGTCCTAACCCGCCCCGCCCGCCCCCCACGCCCCCCCCCCCCCTCACCCCCCCCCGCCCCCCACAACCCAGCCGCCCCCGCCCCCTCCGCCCCCCCCCCCCCCCGCCCCCACACCCCCCCCCGCCCCACCCCCCCTTCTGTCCCCCCACAAAACAGACCGCCTTTCGAGACTTATGTAGGTTACAAAGAGAAACAATAGACCACGTTGGGCTTATGAAACCTATAAGTGCTCACGGTTTGGGCCCAATAGCTCATGCCCGAACCCAACTAGCCCAGCAGTGGAAAGACACAGATTATTAATAAGCTCATTCGAGCTTATTAATTAAGCTAAGCAAACTAGTAAACTTATATGTGACAAACATGCATGAGTTAGACTCCTATTGGGCCTCTCTAGCCTAATAGCCGCGTACAAGACCAAACAGGCCCAATAAGCCCACCTGGGGAGCCACGACTTATTTATAAGTCCTACATGCTTAATAGGAGTCATATGAACTTAGTATAACAAACGTGGACCCCTAGTACCTTATGAAAAGCAAACGAATCCATATTGGGCTTGGGTAGTCTCCATCGTGAGCCCACGAAACCCCGAAGCCACAAATAAGCTCCCACGGCTTATTTGTGAGCTCAAACAACTTAAAAGGCTTGTTATAAACTTAAGAAGCTAATGGACCAAAAAGAAATAAGTCCGAACCCCTAGAACCCTTATCGGGCTTGTATCGAGCCCAAACAGCCCAATAACGCGGCTTATTTTGCTTATGGAATAAGCCAAATGTAAAACAGACCCTAATGAGCTTATTGAACATGGGAAATAAGTTAAAAACATTAAGAGGACCCTAATGGACCTTTTGCTAAATTCCGGTTAAGGTTGTTGGGCCAACGAGCCCAATAAGCTTCAAATAAGCTCATTCGAGCTTATTAATAAGCCAAACATAAATACGTATCTTAAATAAGCTTAACGAATGCCTTAATACTTTTTAAAACTTAATTGGACCCTTAGAACACTTAATGGACTTTAATGGGCCCAATAAGGCCCATTAAGCCAAAATAAGCTCGTTAAAGCTTATTTATAAGCTAGGGCAGCTTATATGGCTTATTTGGACTTAATTAAACATAATGCCACTTGTTAGGATTTAATTAGAGTAAAAATTCATTTTTACAAAGTCGAAGGACTAAAAGTGTAAATTACAAACTAGAGGGACTAAAACTATCATTTTTGGACTTTAATAAGTCTAGGGGTTGTTTTGAATATTCTGAAGGTTAAGGGGGATGGTGTGAAACTAAAAGGACCAAAATTGTCAACTTGTAAAGTTGGAGGACTAAATGTGTAATTATGAAAACTTAAGGGTTTGAAATGTAAAATAGTATATATATTTTATATACCCAGGGGCTGTTTTAGTAATTATACAAAACCTAAGGGTATTTTATAAACCAAAGTGATTTCCTAATCACTTAACATATCAGACGAATTATATTCGGGTAATACCCGAGTTAACTTACAATTTAATAAATACGAATATTTATTAATGACATTTATGCATAGTCAAGAACGTGTGAAATCGTATACCTTCCCAAGAGCCATCAAACAACTTCAAATACATTAAACACGTACACCACCACACAAGTGATAACAGTATATATAGACTAGCAATTTATTGTAGTTTATACATTGAGTCTCTAGCCTAAATTTGTAGACTAAGACTGGCCGTATTTACTTAGGTATTTGACGGTGTGATTCAGTGCTTACTTGGATATCTATTATCATTTTCAGAGGACTATTTACTCAGGTGAGTTCATAGCCCCATGTTTTTACAATTTCTTAAATGATTTACATCTTCGGGGTGAGAACATGCTTGTTTTACAAATTGGACGCAAGTGTACATTTTATACAATGATTACGTGTTTACCTAAGTACCGATAACCCACTGAGCCCTTTATCATGAACTGTCAATTACTGAATTGTGAGCGCGAATGTTATAGATAGATCTATTTGGGATTGATAATCCTCATTTGGGTGATGAGCTATCACTGGGAACGAACGTATACCATGTCGGATTTAGGATGTTGCGGGTTAAAACATCACTCACGGGCATTCATTGGCAATATATTGCATTCATACATGTCGAGCTTAAGTGTCATGAGCTTAGGAAAATGTAATTACTTTTTATGATGTTTGCATGTGTTGCTTAATCATACACTTAGAAATCTTGCGGTCCTACCATTGATTCACATAAACCTATGAATTCACCAACTTTATGTTGACGTTTTAAGCATGTTTTTCAGGTCAATAAGGCACGAGGTGCCATGATACATTGGAAGTCAATAATTGAAGAGTCAACACTTAAGATTTGGGGTCTTATTACATTTTGGGGACAACTGTTATAAACCGAAATCTTTATTTATATTGTTGAACAATTTGAAGCCATGGGCTTATGTAACAAACACGTATTTTGTTAATCCAATGTATCTTTTTCAAACGACACGTTTAGTAGTCGTTCTCAGATCTTGTGCTATTGATCCATAAAGTAACGCCCTCGGATATTCAACATTCCGCTGCGTACTCAGATTTGAGGGTGTTACAATAATGAGGTTGAAATGAAATGGATGAAGGGATTTAAATAGAATGGGAAAGTTTAGGTGCAATGAATGAGACTTGAACCTAGAATAATCCAAATAGAATTCTAGGATTAATATGTACCATTTGAGACCAACATGCTAGAAAAATGGAACCTTGTTGGCTAAGGGAGGGGGGGGGGACGAACAACAAAAAAGGGCATACTCTATCGACCTTAGCCGGGTTGTTCGTGGAGTTCCCTGGAGGATGAGACGACGGGATTAAAGTTTGCCTTCTGGTGCGGACGAGGACAGTTAAGCGAGGGTGGGGGTATTTTGCCATTTTCCAATCCCTTTCCCACTAGATATTTTTCTAATCCTCCTAGATATTATTTAAGCTTTGATATTTTAATTTTAACGATTACGATTTACGCAAAACTGAAAAATAGAAAATACTTAAAAGTAAATTCTGAAATTTTAAATATTAATCCGAAACGTAGAAACGTGATGTATCCCGAAAGACTACATCAAATAACAAGCCGAAATGCATCCGATAACGATTCTTAAATATACTCGGGATACTTCCCGGCTAAACGTAAAATTAACACGAAATTCGATAAAGTCAAACTGAAATACGAAAAGTCAACGACGGACATTTAGAGATTTTTACAGTGTGTGACAGTACTACTATGGAAAATAACATTGTAACGGGGAAGGAAGCATGTGTTGCTGATTAAAAAAAGCCTTTTAAAGAAGCATTGAGGACGCCTCTCACCCGACGGATAATAGAGCTTGTCGGCCCAGAATACAAAATGCTGACTAACATAAAGTTGTATGACGAGACAACTGATCCGGAGGATCAACTCAATCGTTTTGTCGGGGCAGCAAACTCTGGGGAATGGCACTGGTGCCGTATGTTTGATGTGTTTAGATCTAGTCTTGAATTAATAAGGTTAGTATACCTAAGATCCACAAACGCACTAACGGGCAGAGTACCCGGTCGTGTGTAATGTAGGATTCCTAAATTCGAGGTCGTTCCTAAGAGCTAAGGGGAGGTCTATAACTTGAGTTTTACTAAAATGAGTGTCACATTTTTTAGATTGTAGAATTAAAGTAATTAAACTATATACTAAAATGTAAATGTGCTTACTAATTAAGGAGAGAAAACGTGCTAACCTACTTTATCCTTTATTAATTCTATGATTCCTTTGCCTAGTTAAATGTCTAATTCTCGTTTTATATAGTTCTAATATCATTAGGTCCGATTGGTAGTCGCAGCCTAACCTATAATTCCTATGATCTCAGTCTTGTTGTTCACGGATACCAGGCATCTAGTTCATAGTCATTAAGTCCCCAACTATCCTATAGATATATCTAATGTCAACAATCTTAATTCTTGACATTTAAAACCCCCATTAGGTACGAACTAATCAAGACTTTTTTTAGTTAAACTAATCAAGAGTTCACCTGCGCTTTTTAAGTATCTAATCTAGTATAGGCGGTAATATGGACAACCCTTATACAATCAAAATGGATGACATCCCATCTCGAGTAACCTAATAGACTAGCTTTCAAATGTTGACTCCTACTAACTAACTACTAGGCTCTATACTGCTTCAACACTACCACACGGTAAGGAACAATCAATAAACACATAGGATGTCCATATAAAATGATAATCAAACTAAGGAAATAGAATCAAAACATTAATAAGTTTACGATTTGGCTAAAACCTAAAGTGTTTAGCCGATCATCTTCTAAAGTACAGCAGAAGTCATGTATGAAACAAGAAGTAAACATTATATGTGATACAAGTTACGTGAGGTCGGTCTAATGATGATTATGATTAAGTGTGAATTCTCCCTTGAAAAGCTTCTGAAGATTACTAAAAAATGTCTTGGAGTGGTGCCCTGGTCGTCCTCTGTTGTGTTAGTATGTTAGTGGAAAGTCAACAAAAATTTTAAGCAAATTGAAGTCTTGTATTTATAGGCTCGACTTTGTTACGGCGTAACCATAAGTAAAGGGTTGCACCGTGACTCTCTTTAGGCTTGAATAATCCCCCGAGGTCTTGTTGGGTTACGACGTAAGTCTAAGTTTTGATAACGCCGTAAAAACTTTATGATCAAACGAATTATTGAGTCTTGATTATTACAGCGTAAGTGAGACGGGCTTATTACGCCGTAATCTTCATAGCTCGAATCCTTTCCAAATCTCCATGATAGTTACGGCACAACCTTTACGAGGTTGTTACGCCATAACGTGTGGTGTCTAAAATTGTTTTTAGCACAAAGGAGGTTTACAACATAGGTATAATGGCTCTCCTACGCCGTAATCAAGCATGGCCCAAAAATTTTCTTTATTTTCCATCAAATTTCCTTTAATTCTGCTTCATTTTTCCCTCCGTGTTTTTTATCATTTGATCAACTCCCATGTAATCAACGGCTCACAAGTGTCCCTCGGTATGTAGGATAAAAGTAGTCCTCACAATAACTTGACTCATCAAACTATAGTCATTATTTAATGTTATCAAATATACCCCATTTGACCGCTACTTGTCCTGAAATATGGTTAACGCAAAGTGCAGAAGGGTAATATCATCATTATACATTTAAGTTTATATTCATGACTTCTTTTCTACCAAATAAACAACCCACCAACCCAAACATGCCCATGCAAAGACTCTCATTTCCATTAGCTCTCATTCATAATACATACAAACCTCACATTACAAAACATAAATGTCTTCCAAATCTAGTCCTTAATAAAAAAAACTATAAACAGTTGAACACATAAAGCTAAATCTGAGGCATGAAATAACAAATCACTACTTTGACAAATTACAAAAAAAATACCCATCATTAGATTGGGCGTAAGAAGGAGGTGAAGACCGAGTTTGTTTAAGTCACCAATATTTGTTATCCTTGTTTCTATTCTACAGATGTATATTATTGTTATCCTTCACATGTTTTAGTCACCAATATTTGTTTATTTATATCACCAAAAAGTTTTAACGTTTATTTGGGGTTATTTTTTTCCTTTATTATGCATAACAATCAATACGTGCAGTTGGTGAGTTTCTAATTTGCTCACATTTGGGGGAGGTCATTCTTGAAATTGACGCCAGATCACAGTATCTTTTTTGTTGGGATTTATTAATATAGTAACCATTTAATACGAGTATGCAGCGGATGAATCTAATTTTATGTGTATACATTAACATATAAATAAACATGTAATTGGACCAACCGGTTTGGATTTCGATTTTTCGGTCAGTTTTAGGTGCTTTTGCCAGGCCTAATCCGGATAAGCATTTCAATGTTTACTTCTTGGGCAAAGAATCCTTACCCCTTGCACGTCCTCCTTAGTATATCTCGGGCATTCGACGCGTCTTCAACCATATAAAACGAGGACTCGGTCAGGGGACCGAGTCGATTGGAATGGGGAAGGAGTGTTTGGAGGAGCCAAGGTCATGTTTATGTGAAGTATATTTTGTGTATCAAGCGGTATATCATTTGAGTGGTGAAGTTGGTCGTAAAAGAGAGAAAGTTGATTGTAGCGGTGAGTTGTGCGTTTGTTAATAGATGTTTTGGGATCTTCCTTAATTACTAATCTAGCTTTACATACTTAGGTATAACAAATTTAGATTATGAGAACTATAATTTGGTGATCTTATGTATTTAGCATCCGCTATAATAACACACTCACACACGAAAATTCCCTCGCGAGTTTCATTCGACATCACAATCATCCCATTTGTATCCTTTTTGGAAAGGCTTACTGCAAAATGAGAAAAAATAAGAAAGTTATAGAATTTAAGGCAAATGGTTAAATTGAAACATGGAATGTATTTTGTTGTCAAATTCCTTGAGTATTATAATTCATAACATAATGAAGTTAGATGCTAGTAAGATACAATTTTGAACATGTCACTTTTTTCTAGGTACATGTAAAGTAGGCAAATTCAACCATTTTAGTGAATATTATCTATATTAGCTAGCTGAAATTGAAATCGTGTCCATATGAGTCGAACAATTTAAGGGGTAATACGAGTATGCAGCGGATGAATCTAATTTTATGTGTATACATTAACATATAAATAAACATGTAATTGGACCAACCGGTTTGGATTTCGATTTTCCGGTCAGTTTTAGGTGCTTTTGCCAGGCCTAATCCGGATAAGCATTTCAATGTTTACTTCTTGGGCAAAGAATGGCTGGCATCGAATGAGATGCATATTTAATGGTTAGGTAGGTGTAGAAATTTATTTCCTCTACCCTCACTGTATATACCCTTCAACTTCCCATCTCTTCTATAGTACTTTCAAGTAGGGGAGGCAATTTCTAACCCGACACGAAACCCGACCTGAAACCGACACGAAAATTAACAGGTTCGGGTTGAGTCTAAATAGATTTCGGGTCGGTTTTGGGTCAACCTATTTAACCCGTTTATTAAACAGGTCAGGTTTGGGTTGTGATTAAATTAATCGGGTCGACCCGCCAACCCGTTTAAGATTTTTTCCTTAAATTAAAATATATATATATTTTATTATACGGGTTAAATGGGTTAAACGGGTCGACCCACATGCCTATTTAACATGTTAAACCCGTGTAATGTG
>BQNB010165197.1:0-14248 GCA_026074375.1 Tanacetum coccineum | reverse complement strand
AGATTTGATCTTCATTTCCTCATTTGTCTCCTTCGAGAATGAGGACACCATTTTCGATCCCGGCATCTCCACTTAAAGCCAGTGGCCTCTCTTCGGGATGGAACTTTCATGTACTTTAATGTTTGTCCAAACATTAATAAAAGACCGATGGAGATCTTCTCTTCCATTTGCTCTCCCTAAGGACGAATAAATTCAGGGATCGAGTCGAGCTTGCGACTCGGTGACCAAAAACAAGCCGCTTCGTGGGAGTTCACCCCATGCTTATCCTTTCTATTTTCTATTATCTAATGTGTTGTGTTGAGAGAGGCTTGTACTCTTTTCGATTTCTCGATGTTTGTTGCTTGTTTGCTATGATTTTTGTAGGATCAACTCAACAATTTCTGAAGACTCTCGTGTCCGGTGTTGTTTCCCGTTTCACTCGAGCTTCTCATCCTTTGTATGAAATTAGTTTAGGGAGATCCGATATCCTTTCATCTTATCGATTAACGTTTATCTTTGCATAATTCATAAACGGCTAAGATTTACGTAGAGTCTCGACTTTAAACATTGAGGACAATGTTTCGTTTTAGTTTGGGGAAGGGAATCTATCGATTTGATGTTGCTTGCTTATTGTTTTTGTTCTCACGTACCCGTTTTCCCACAAAAATAGCAAAAAAATTTAATTTTTAAGTTCTTATCAGTATTATAAAAAAAAATTAAGTGTTGACATAAAATGTAGGTTTTTCGTTGGTAAGAATAGAAAGTAATTTTTGACCCGATCAAACGTGTAAAGTTCTAGCTTTCTCCCTTAACAGTTAATGATGATAGTTTGTGCTAGTCTCATGTAGACTTTAAACATGCTAGACTTGAAATCATTAGTAAAAGAAAACTTGTGCTAATCTCAAGTAGATTTTAAATATGCCGAGTTGGATTTTATATAGGCTAAGTATTTGCGAATTTCTTTTGCAAAGAATAAGAGATGATAGTATTAGTTACGAATTAGGATGCTAAACAAAGTTTATTTGGAAAACTTAAAGGCTTATAAGAATAACTTGTGATTTTTCTTCCCCGGAGTTGCTTAAAGTCTAATTTTACTCGTTCTATTTATTTTTTACCAAATTAGGAATTTTACTCTTAAAAGTCTAATCAACATATTTAGAGAAAAAGCTTTATCGATGAAGTCGACATCATTTGTAAATAAGAATTTTAGTTCAAATTTATACTTTGGTTTTCTAAAACGAAATTTTTCTATTTGCAAAAATAATGAAGTAAAAAAAAGAGATGCAAGTTGTAAATCCTTAGTGTTAATAATTAATATACAAACTCCATCGTAATAAAGTACATGGGCATTTGTCGGTTCGCTCCCGATGTGACGTCGAAAGAAAGGATGGAGGATGTATATTTAGGGTTGGTATCATAATAAGTACACGAGCTCTTGTCGGAGGCGTGACGATGTTGTCTGTCAAAAGAAATGTGATACAGATTCTAGCCTTAATTATGTATATAGAAAATAATAATGTTGCAAAGTTAGAAAATAAATAGTAAAAGTGTCATTTTCTAAAACCAAGGTATTCTTTTGAGCTAAGGTTTGCAAAAAGTCTACAAGGCTTTTTAATCGGAAGTTCATGCGTTTCGATTAGTATTCTCTGGATGGGGTGTCAAAAGCCTTAGCACATTACCCGGATGACGGTGGGGATTGCTAGAGAAAAAAAATTGTCATTTCATGGGACATAGTGACACAACTGGTCTTAGATAGGGGAGTTTTTGTTTGTTTGGGTTGTGATTTACTGTGATTAACATATTTGCCCAAAAAGCCATGTATAAGGCTTGGTCGGTTTTAAAATATCTAATATGTGGATGTAATGGTTAATTTAATTTGAACACACCACACCTAAATATTGATTTATGTCGGGAGAGGAATTCACAAGTTGTAATTATAGTACTCTTAGCAATCTTAGTTGTACTCCAATAGTGTTCTTATTTTAAGCTTAGCATGGGGAAATGTGAAAAATCGGGGATGATGATGAAGTTATCTTTTTGACACTTAATTGTGCTTTTTGTTCTTATGATCCTAAAAGTTACCCAATATGGTATATGAAATCACTTAAATTATTGTCAACACAAATAAGTTGTTGTTAGGTTAGCTAGTTATCAAGAAAATAAAATCATAAAAGAGAAAATCTTTGAAAAAGGAAAGTCGGGTGTTTCTAATAAATTGTGATCTCTTATTCTCCTTAAACAAAAATCTTTGCTACTTTTCAAAGGGTTTTTTCTTGGGGAAGTTCATCGGTATTTGGTTATAAGGCATGTGATATTTGCGAGAGGGACACACTATGTTTTAGTTTGGGGAATTTGATAAGTGTTAATTAAACATATTTACAGCAACCCGTTACATACCTTAAACATAACCCCATTAACCCAAAACAGACCAAATAAATGGCAAAAATATGCTTGTATTTATGTTTTGTGTGTGCAGGTACGTTATATCAAAATCACCAAGAAAACAGTCAAAAACGAGCAAGCACATCAGAAGAGAACAAAAAGAAGCCAAAGAATCAAAGCCGAAGCCAGAAAGTCAAAGACCGCAGTCAAATCCAGTCAACATGGTCAACAGCAGTAATCCACTACAAGACAAAACCTCACAATAATCCAATTCTAGTCCCTCAAGTTTTATAAATGTCCAAAAATGACCCATCTTCCTCTTAGTGGGCATTATAAACCAGTATTGGGGCTTGAAATACCCTAAAATACCTTACCCGGATCTAGTAAGCCCAAAAGCCCAATTCATAAGCCCATTACTAGCCCACTTCCCTTTTAAATAAACCACAAGGGCTAAACTTGCAAATTTCAAAAGTTATTTATAACTAGAAAAGGGAAAAGAAATGAAAGGGGCTAGTATTGTCAATAAAGCAAAGTTCAAACTGAATAAACCCGTTTTCAGTTATAAAAAACGCACGAATCCTATTTACTTGTTACCATCGTCCCCAACCATTAAACCTATGGGTAAATAAAAGGGGCAAATCAAAATCAATGGGCAATTTGGACAATTAAGGAGCTCATAAGTGCAAGGCAAGGGTCAAATCAGTCTTTCCAAGGGATTCATTAGCTCAAGCTCAAGATGAGGCCACGTCAATAATGGAGAAAAGCACAAAATTTATAATGGGTTTTTTTTGTGCCTAAAAAACTCACAAAAGATGCACAATTGACATCCAAAAAGGGAATGACAGCTGGCAATTCTTCAGGTGTCCATAATTTGTTAGGATTTATGTTTTATTAAGTTAGTACTGACAGTACAAATAGTTAGTACTATTAGTTATAGTTAGTACCGACGGTACAAAATGTAAGTACTGTTGAATTAGTTAGTATCGTTAGTTAGAAAATAGTTAGTACCGTTTTATGAGATATGTATGATGATCTGCGCACGCAGAAAAGATATGTGTTATCTGTTAGCGATTTGTAAGCTTGTGAGAGTTTATCCTTAGTCTATAAAAGGATTTCTCTAAGCATAGTTAGACACGTCCTCAAGATATCTCATAGCAATATCATATCTCAAATAGTTAGTAATCTGTAATAGTTCATTTGACCTGGAATCCTACTTAGATAGTGACTATGCTGGAGCAAATCTTGACAGGAAATCCATAACAAGAGGTTGTCATTTATTGGCAGGAGAATAATTTCTTGGAATGCAAAAGAAACAGACCATTGTGGCGGCTACTTCAATACAGAGGCAGACATATGTTGGCTAGGGCAAGCTGCTGTGGGCAAGTTCTTGAGGATTCAAAATCAAATGTTGGACTATGGGTTCAACTTTATGAACACAAAGATATACTTTGATATGGAAAGCACCATTTTGCATTGTAAAGATCCAGTATATCATTCCAAGATAAAGCACTTGCTATTATGGCACCATTTCATAAGAGATGCTTTATGACAGAGAAAACGCATTTCTGGTGCTTAAAATTCACACTGATGACAATGTACGCTGATTTACTCACCATCGGCATACTTGATGTAAGAGGTTTTCAGTTCTTGGTTGTTACTATTGGAATGATAAATCCATAAGCTGCATTGGTTAAAGGGAGGTAATATGCTGTGTTGTAGTAGTTTGTAAAAGAGAAACATGTTAACCATAGGTGATGTATTTTTTTGAGGTCGTGTATTCCTAGAGGTTTGTACGAGTTTAGAGAGTTGTTGAGCAGAGTTCCTAATGGTACTGAAGCACTCACTTGCTACCTACATTGTTCTTTCTTTGGTTGGACAAAGTTAGTACCGCCAGTGCAAAGTTAGTACCGCGGGGCAAAGTTTGTCGCTTTAGAGATGATTAAGAAATAATTACCGACGAGGGTTTTTCAAAGTGTAAATTGAATACGGCTTTTTACTTGAAATTAGGTTCCTAAACTATATAAAACCCATTTTCAATGCGCAGTTCGTACGCATTTCTTTATAAAAATATCATTCGCAACTTACAAGCCCTAATATTTATCTTCACGACGATCTCTATTCCGAGTAAAATGGTTGTTCTTGATTCATGTCCGAAGCATAACATGGTCTCATACTTGGGACACGTCTGACGGGTATGTAGATGAATTTACGAGAGATCATTGATTTCCTTACGCGAAGTTCAATTCATCATGCTCTCACTGTAAGTCCTATTGTATCTACTACATTTGTTGAATAGTTTTGGACGTCTGCTAAGTCCAAAACAATCAACAATGTTAGGCACATTACTGCCAAAGTAGCTGGCAAGTCTGTGTCTATCTTTGAGGCATCAATAAGAAGTGATCTTCTTTTTGATGATTAGCTGATGGATAGACACAGTTACTAATCAGGATATATTTGATTATCATTTGTCTTAGTTCCAAAAGCACCTCTTGGGATCAAATTCCTACTAACATTGCCACTGCTGTCATATGTTTAACATCTAATCAGAAGTATAATTTTTCTAAATTAATCTTTGATGGTATGATTAGACATTTAGATGCTAAGAAGAAATTTGTAATGTACCCACGTTTTATTTCTATCTTTTTAGGTAAACAACTAGATAATGTATCTGTACCTTTAGATCATTTTCCTGTAAATACTTTAACAAGTAAAGTTTTTTCTTTCATGGTTAAGAAGGGTAAGCATTTCTCAGGGAAAGTAACCCCTTTGTTTGCTACTATGTTGGTACAACCAACTCAGGATGAGGGTGTGCTTTCTTCTGAAAAAGACATCTAAAGCTCTACCATCAACACCCTTCCTGCTCCAATAGTGAAGTACCTCTTTAGCCACAGCCTGTCTTTTCCACTGCTCAAACTAGTGTTCCTGGTGACCTATTGGTGCACAGTTACCTTTCCCACTTGACCTTCTCACATCTATCTAAAACTTAATGGTTCTATCCTGAATTCTTCTGGTGTGTATCTTGGAGGTCATTCATCCTGTTATAATTCCTTTCAAGGTCTATGAGGTTGAAATGTCTATCCAAGTGGTCTATGATATTTATTTTATCTTTATGTAAACAGGTTTCAGATCAAGCCAAGGAAATACAAGCCTTGAAGGCTCAGATCACAAAGCTACATGGAAGCAAGTAAACGCGGTCATCAAACACCTTAGAGCATATCTGAAAAGTGTTTCAGTTAAAGCAATGATTACCAACGAAGAGCCTCTAAAGAAACTTAAGGTGCATCAAAGAGTCTTTATCCAAAACATAGGGGAGGGATTGTTTGCAACAAGAGAATCTTCAGGTATAGAGATCATCTGTTAGTTTGTTTTGCCTGTAGATACAATTGTTCACATGGGAAACATGAGTATTGCTAAAAGGTGAAGGGTGGTCTTGAGTTTTGGGTGGATGGAAGTACAAGGAGGTATGTAGGAGAGTATATTCTTTGTACTGAAGTGGTTCTTGTAGTTACTGTCAGGAAGGTGTGGGTGGTAGGTCGGGTGTTTTGTTTGGTGTGTCTTGTCATTGTGGGTGGTATGGCGGTGCCTTTGTGGTGTAGCTGTCTGGCATTTGGTTTGGGTAGGTGGTTCTAGGGGTTGGGTAGGTTTGTGATGATGGTGGGGTGATAGGGGGGGGGGGTGGGGGTTAGGGTAAAGGGTTTGGTAGTGAGGCTGGTTAGAAAGGGGTAAGCTTGGGTATGGTGTGGTAGGGGAGCGGAGGTGTGTGGTACGACTGTAGTGGTGGTGGGTTGGTCCAGTATCGGTGGGGTATGGTGTGTCTGGTTATGGGTAGGGTCGCGCAGCGGGTGTAGGGGGAAAGGTGGTGATACGGGTTGTGTCTCGGGGTGATATTCGTGTGTTTTATACCTTTTTTTTATCTACATTATCTAATTACTCTTACTTTATTACTATTTTACCCTTATATATACTATTTTTAAATTTTAATTTTGTTATCACTATTACTTAAACTTTTTTTTTATTATTTATTTACTTAAAGAGAAAAATGAGCCTGAAGAGATTTTTGAACGGTACTGGAAGAGCAAAAAAGAAAAGGTAAAACTGAAGAGAAAGTTGAAAGTACTGATGGCAAATAAATGGTAATATAAAACTCAACAAACACCTACATTAAACACATAACATTACCACACAAACACAAATCCTTTTGCACCTTATTTCTACACAAACTTTTTTTGTTGATTATTTTTGTCATGTCTTTTTTAAATCAACACCTTTTCCGTTTTGTGTTTTTCTCTATTTGCTGAATCTGAAGATTAAAATGAGGAAGAAATTGCTACTCAAGCCACTCAAAACATCCACTAAACCACCCACTTCTATTGGATATTTGGAGATGAATGAAACAATAGCTAAAGTTCTCCTCACCTGAGTCAACACCAAAGATGTTTCTAAAGAAAAAAGAAGAAAGGAGTAAGGTGTTAAGATGTAGATGTTGAAGGATGTTGAAGAAACTGATAGACTAGGCCTACTTCTACAGATCACTTCTCCATAAAGCCTCTTCCAAAGATTGATCCAAAGACAAAGGAAAGAAGAAGATTGAGGGAGGATGAATCTGAAAGTCGAATCTGATGGTATTTTCTCTAAGCTGAAAAAGAAGTTTAAGCAGCTTGAAAGTGATGAAGAGTTGGCTTAGGAAAGTGCAAGAAGAGTGGGAAGCTGAAGAGGAGAGAACATAATTGCCTGAAGAAAAATGCAGCAAATGAAGATCTTAATAGAGGACTTTTGATGATATAAAAGCAAGGATTGAGGCAGATAGACTTCTTGCTGAGAAACTTCAAGAACAAGAAAGAGAGCAATTTACAATAGAAGAAAGAGCAAAGTTCCTTCATGACACAATTGCTGCTCAAAGAAAATTCCTTGCTCAACAAAGATCAGAAGCTATAAGGAATAAACCACCAACCAAGAATCAACTCAGAAATCAAATGATGACCTACTTGAAGCATGTGGGAAATACTACAACATGCTGAATTGAAATCAAGAAGTTTGAGACTAGTACAAGCTTTGTATGAAAAGATTAACGAGGTCTGATGAAAATATTCATCTCTATGGCGTCTGCGAAGATGAAAGGTTGATCAAGAAGAGGAATGAGGAAGGAGTTGATTTATCTAAAGTTGAACATTACTGTCACTGTTGATGTGATCAAGGAATAAAACACACCAAGATCAACTCAGAAATCAAATGATGACCTACTTGAAGCATGTGGGAAACTACAAACATGCTGAATTGAAAATCAAGAAGTTTGAGGAAGTACAAGCTTTGTATGAAAAGATTAAGAGGTCTGATGAAGATTTCATCTCTATTGGGTCTGCTGAAGATGAAAGGTTGATCAAGAGGATGAATGAGAAAGGAGTTGATTTATCTAAAAGTGAAGTGATCAAGGAAGAAAGCAAAGAAGAAGTTCAGGAGGAAGATAAAGATGAAGAGAGTACTAGAAAAAGAAAACTTGGTACTAGGAAAAAGATGAAGTCAAGGAAAAGAAGATATATTCAAAACACTTCTGAAGATGATAGTGACAAAGAGAATGATGAACTGAGATTGTATTTAACTATAGCTCAAGATGAAGAAAAGAAGTGGATATGAAATTTTGACAGCAAATATCCAATCAAAAGAATTGGAAAGACAGAGTGTCTTGGAGCTAAACCACAAACTGATCAAGCTGAACACCTTGAGGAGATTAATTTAAATGTGGTGATTAGGAGTAATGGACAGAAGAGATACTTTAGTACTTTGATGACAGTATTGTCCATATTTGATAGAGAAGATCTGAATGCTGTGTATCAACTGGTAATGGAAAAATACCAAGATGAGATGCCTGAAGGTTTTGACAAAGTACTTTGGGGAGATTTGATGGTAATGTTCAATCCAGATGATGAAAATGAGTTTTGGAATGCACAGCAAGATTGGAAGATTGTGAGTTGGAAGTTGCATGGTTCTTCAGGAGTACATGCTTTAGTGACTGACACAGGTTTAGTCATCCATATGCTGGTAGAGAAGAAGTATCCTTTGAGAAAGGAAGTACTGAAGCAGATGCTGAAATTGAAATTAGAGTCTGAAGAAGAGAGTACTATGGCATTGGAGTTGATTAAATTTGTTCAAGAGATATTACAGAGTTAGCATCTGAAGAGTAAGATTGATTGGATGAGAAGGGTTTGTGTGCTGAGTACCCACCATCCTCACAATAAATGGTCATAGTTCACCATGCTTAGAAGATATAGAGAGATAGGGGTGGGATGAGTGCACACTCTCTTGCAGTGGATAGCTCAGGGCATGTGCTGGTAATGTGTGTGTGTACCAAAGTGTGCGATGGGCGTGTGGGACATTTACCAAAAATTGTAGGTTATCAAACATTACCTTGCTTTCTGTGGTAAACGAGTTGGCTAGTCCATGATCAAAAGTTCATGGTTAAAGACTAATCAATTGTTGATAGCTGATAGTTTTGGCTAAAAATATTTGGTTTATCATTGCACCATGTTATTCAAAGAATGCATTGGCTAGTCACAAAAGCTAATGGTATTTGGTAAAAGACAAATAAATTCGTTGATGGTTGTCAGTTTACCAAAAACTGTCTGGTATTAAACTTAACCATGTTTTTAAAAAATGAAGAGTTAACTTATTCCCAGAGCAAACGGACTATGGTAAAGGAACAATCAATATCCGTAATGCTGGTAGTTTGCCAAAAAACCACTACAAAGGACAACTTAGTTTGGATTGTTGCTGAAAAGATGTTGCTGAGTTGCTGAGAAGACAAAGTTGCTGCTGAAGAAGGATTTTAGAGTTTAAAAAGATCATGAAATGATTCAAAGAGTGTTGGATAACATCCTTAAGAGATGAAAGAGTTGAAGAAACTGAAATTACAAAATTCAACATTCATGTTTAAGGGAGGATTGTTAGGATTTATGTTTTAGTAAGTTAGTACCGACAGTACAAATAGTTAGTACTGTTAGTTATAGTTAGTACCGACGGTACAAAATGTAAGTACTGTTGAATTAGTTAGTACCGTTAGTTAGAAAATAGTTAGTACCGTTTATGAGATATGTATGAGATATTCTAGGAAAAGATATGTGTTATCTGTTAGCGATTTGTAAGCTTGTGAGAGTTTATCCTTAGTCTATAAAAGGATTTCTCTGAGCATAGTTAGGCACGTCCTCAAGATATCTCATAGCAATATCATATCTCAAATAATTAGTAATCTGTAATAGTTCCCAGAAAAGTCAAACCCACAGTCAAATCCAGTCAAACATTGGTCAACCAATAAAAGACAAAACCCAAAAACATTCCATTTCCACCCTTCAAGTTTCACCAAAGTTCATAAATGGTCCCTAAGCCTAAATGGGCCTCACCCTGATCCAAAAGCCTAAAACCCTAGCCCATTCACCTTCTTATAAACCACAAGGTCCAGTTTTGCAATATCTGAAACTAGTTTATAACTAGAAAAGGAGGAATCAAAAGAGAAGGACTAGAATTGCAAATTCACCAAAGATTTAACAGTTTTAACTGTCAAAAAATAGGCGCTAATTCCTTTTTACTATTCATCATCCCGTTCATTTCACCATCTTAGGTAAATCAAGGGGCAAATGAGAATTAAAGGGTCTATTAGTCAATTTAAGTGCTCTCTAACATAAATGAAAGGTCAAATCAGTCATCTCAATGGACTTCTCTAGCTCACTCTCAAGCTCAAGCCGCGTGGAGATGGAGAAAGCACACATATTGGTGGGTTTTTAAACTAAACTACTCACAAAAGAAGCATAAGCTGTCACATCAAGGAATGACAGCTTGGCAATCCTCAAGTGTCCACATTCAATCCAACGGCCAATATTTGTGATCCAATCATTGAAGGAAATGAAGGGATGAGATTAGAAGGAGTGTAAAGCAAGGCAATGGTCTGGAAGCTTCACCAAATGGCTATAAATAGGCCCCACCTCACACACACACACTATCTAGGTTTTTAGTAGCTTTTAGTCTAGCTTAATTTCATATTTTTCTTAAATGTAATTTTCCTTAAAATATTTTGTAATCTCTTTTTTAAGTAATGTAATCAGTAACTTTCATTAATGAAACCTAGTTTAAGTCACTTATAAGCTCTCTTTTCTTTATATTCAAAAGCTCTCTTAATAAGCCAAATTGTCTCAATAAGCTAATAAGCTCATTTTAAGCTCTTTCAGTCTATAAGCTGAAATATAGCTTTTTTTAATTCAGTATTAATCTTACCTAAACCTTAAATCAGTTTAACTTACATTTATCATGGACCTTATTGGATATGAGCTTTTTGGAAGGGGGTCTTAACTTGGAAGGGATCCCATGGACTTATACCCTAGCTTATTAATAAGCTAAGGAGCTTGTAGCTGCCAAATTTGGTACCTCTTGTTTAGCTAGAGGTTAAAGTAAGTTTCCTTTGTTGCTTTTATAATTTGCATTTAATAGTTCATTAGTATAGATCTTTGCTTATTTGCCTCATTGCTTATTAATTTGTTAGCTTATTGTCTTATTTGTGCTTATTTATCTCTTCTAGTGCTTAGTAGTTATAAATCTTAATCTGTTCTTAGCTCTATAGATATTAATCTTAGATTTTCAATTTCTGTCTAAAAAACCTAAAAACCAAAAATATTAGATAGCATAGTATTAATCTTTAAATTCAGCTGTTAATTCATGTTTATTAAGCTTGTTTTAAGCTAAAAATCATCTGGTAGTTAATACTTGTTCATTAGATTTCACTTTAAAAGCTTTTCTCAAAACTGTCAAGTTCTGAAAGGGGTGTTTGGAATAAGCTTCTTTGACCTCATTAAGTCAAAGGCTTTTGTGCAAAACACTTGAGTCAGTTTTAATATCACTTAAGATCAATAGGAAAACAGATTTCAAAAGTTAGATTCTAATTTTCAAAAGGTTATGGCTTAATTTTTCCTCTCAGCACCAGGGTACCTTGTGCCTTTCTTTTTGCTTGTGAAATTTTGATCCAAAGCCCTTAAGGCTTGGATTTTGCTTGCATTGTGTTTATACACACAATTTGAGTGTGTTTAAGGTAGTGGTAGTCACTAGGTTAGCCTGCACTCTTTGTCTTTGTGGTATTGCCAATTGCACCAGCAGTACTAACAAAAGTTAGTACTGCTGATATTTAAGCCCCAATTTAAGACAGCAATTGTAGGATTTAGTAGCTTATCTTTTAGAATTTTATAGTTTAGTAATAGTTTAATATAGATTCTTAAATTGATAATTTTAGCTTAAGCTATTTGTTTTTATAGCTTAAATAGATGGTTTATTAGTAGTTGCATAAGTTTTCATAAGCTCTTAGTCTAGAATAGCTTTTTGAGCTTTTTAGCTTAATTTGATTTTTAGCTTAATTCCTGAGTTAGCCATTTTCATAATCATTTTCATAATCATTTTCAATAGCTTAAAAATGTTTCCATCTTTTGTTTCTTTTCTCAATTAGTTTAAGCACATCTTAGGGAGTTTAGAACAGCTTTTAGATTTTACTTTAAGCTTATTTTGAGTTTTTTGCAGCTTATTTAGTAAAAACCAAGGATAAGCCCTTGTTTCTGGAAACAACTTATAAATAAGCTGTTTAAGAGCTTATTAGTGGGTTTCAGACCATAGTGCTTTTGTTAAAGTTGTTCTCCCCAGCTTATTTTATAAATTTGCTTCTTTAAGTTTTTGCTGAAAAGCACTTTTAGTTTCAACTTATTTTTAAGCCCAAAATGGACTAAGTTTGGAATCGGGTTAGTTTTCAGGGTAGGTTTTGTAATTTTTGATATTTGTTTGTTAACTTAGTTGATCCTTTGTCAGTTAGTGTAATTGCACTGTTAGTCCTTCAAGGATTAACACCATTGGTCCCTAGTTAGTTAAATAGTTAGTTTAATTAATTTTAATTAGTAATTAGGGTTTATCTTTTAATTAGTTTAATTACGGTTTAAATAAAAAGTAAAAATTAGGGTTTTTATTTTTATAAAATTTCTGCATACTTTCTTTATTTAGTGTAATTTTTATAAAATTTTAGGATTTTAATAGTTTTATTATTTTTATAATTTTTAATTAGTTTAAATCTTAGAAAAACCAAAAAAAAAGTTTTCTTTTTTTCTTAAAATTTTCTTTTGTCCTATCTTAGGTTTAGAAATTTAGTTTACATTTTTAGGGGTAAAATTTAGTTTACTTGCTTAATTGTCGCGTTTTAATTGTTTCCCGTATTTGTTTGATTGTTGATTTTTTTTATTTAGTAGTCATAGCTTATCAAATCATCTATTTTCTTATTCAAATCATAATCCGGACTTAAACGAGGTTTCAATTTCACTAGTCGTTGGGGAAACGACCCGGGTGATCATATTTGCCCGGTTTAATATACGTATTATATATTATATTATATATATTTTTGAGAGTGAATTTTACCAAGGGCAACTTGGTAATTTTCTTAATTGCTCTTCGAAGTATTTTATTTTGTGATATATTTTAGGTATATAAAATTTAACATAAGATTCTATTTTATACAAAAACACAAGATTAGGAAAAGTCTATAAGCAAACTTTTACAAATTCTTCTATCTAAATGCATATCTCATTATACATATATACAATAGTCCCAATCTATTATTTTCTAAAAAGTCTTTCTCACAACTAGGAGCACATGAAAATTAATTTTCATATACTGTTGAGATATGCTAAAAACTTTTTTCACATATGCATAATGTTCTCTTACTTGTTGTCAAAAGTATATAATCTAATATATATTTTCGACAATCTTGGTTGAGCAAAATTAAATCAAGGAGCATTTGGATTATTTCTTAGGTTTTACATGTCTTAGTGTTAAAATAATCGCTACTCCACATTTGTCGCACTTAGGCACACACTAGTATTTTCACAAAAGTTTGGTTCGTTTTTAACTTAACCCTCTTGTCAAAAAAAATTCTTTATGCATTATATCTAGTTACTATTTTATATGCTCTTCACTCTTTTGGTCTTCAATTCATATATGATTATATGCCAAAATTATGTGAAATAATTTTATCATAAAACTTGTCATATATATGTAGAATGTTGAATGCTAATTGTTATGTGATAAAAATCTTAATTGTCATAAAAGGATGGACTTGCTGCAAATTAACCACCAAAATAGAAACCCTCACACAAAATTTTAAGAAAAATCAATTTTTAGGAAATCTGAAAAATAGCAGCAGGTGTCCCCCTTAATTTTAAGGGGACCGACCCCTAATTAAGGGGACCGACCTATCAAATCACGGGTAAAAAAGTATTTTCATCCCTTTTTGACCAAATACCCTCCAGACTTAGCTATTGTTTCCCTAAATTCACAAACATTTCGTGGATTTGATCCTTTAAATGTTCATTCTTCCTAATTTAAACCTTTCCTCCACTATAAATACATTCTCAACCATCATCATCACAATCATCCTCACCAATGACATCTCCTAACAAACCCGTATCCAAACCATCAAGGGTAGCCAAAATGAGTGTGAAACCCAATTGGAGGATGAAACTAAACCCTTGTAACACATCCAATGAGTTCAATGTAATTTCACCAACACCAATGCCAAAACCACTCACTCCTCATCATGAACAATCTCAAGAAAACAATCACCCCAATCAAGCATCACCAAATCCTTACATTAAGGACACTTCTACATCACCACAAGTTGTCTCACATCCTCCATCTCCCATCTCGCCCATCAATTCACATGTTACTCACACTCAAGCTTCACATCAAAGTGACAATAAAACTCAACACACACCACCTCTATCTCTAAGAAAAGAAAGCCTAGTTGATGACATTAATCAACTACAAGACATATCAAACCTCTTAGCCATGCATCACTCTCACAACAAAACAACATTCCCTC
>BQNB010165196.1:0-14248 GCA_026074375.1 Tanacetum coccineum | reverse complement strand
AATTTATATAAAGTATGTGTAATGAAAAAAAAAACTTGAGTTGGATAAGAATAATAACAATAAAAAAAGTATAGTATGTAGAATGGGTCTTTCCTAAAAGTACATTAAGAATTTATGGATTTTACCCTTAATATGTAGGATCATCATAGGTAACAATTTAGTCCGTCATGGTAAATAATGTATTATTCACTAAATTATTAACTGTGTTGCACTGAGATAATAACAATTTATTTTTTCAGTTACTATATTACGATGTATTTTGTTAGTTCATTACATTAAAAATGCTAGCATCACATTATAATTTTACTGCATTAAATTGTATATTTTACTGCATTAAATTATAAATTTTACTGCATTAAATTATATATTTTACTTCATCACTATGTAAATTTTACTGCATTAAATTGTATATTTTCTTGCATCACATTATAAATTTTACTACATTAAATTGTATATTTTACTGCATCACTATGTAAATTTTACTGCATCACAGTGTAAAATATACTGCATTAATATGTAGGATCATCAGAGGTAACAATTTAGTTCGTCATGGTAAATAATATATTATTCACTAAATTATTAACTGTGATGCACTAAGAAAATGACAGTGATGCACTAAAATATTGGTGTATCATAACTAAAAACGCTATATTAAAAACGAGTTATCTCACACAAACTTTATTCTTTTTCAACGATTTAAAAAGATGTGTAAAGTATATCATAATATCTATAACTTTTAATTTTGCAAATTTTCTAATTTCAATTTTATATTGATGAAAATTACGGTTAAAAACGTAATGAAACAAGAATATGTACATTTTTGTAAAAAAATAATAATTAAAAAAGATAACTTTTTTTTATCTTACATGAGTAAAATGCTTAATTATTCATTATGATACAAAAATTATTGCATTTACATCTAGTTTTGCTATCAAGGAATGAAGGATCTGTCAAATCACATCTTTTGGTACAAATAGCCCAAGCCACCCATTATACCATGCAAATATCAAGGAATGAAGGATACCTGTCTTGACAACACGGTTGTGGTTGTGGCATCCAAGTGAGCAAAAGTTGTGGCAGGAGCATGATCTGTCAAATCATCAACAGACACGTAAATTGCATGAACAGATGTAATAGAACCCTTCTTAGTTGTTGTGATACATTCTTGAAGACCTCCAAGATCCGTAGCCAGTGTTGGTTGATATCTAACAGCAGATGGAATACGACCAAACAAAGCAGACACCTCAGAGTTAGACTACAAAATATAAAGGCAAGAATTGGTTAATGGCACTTTGGTCAGATAAGAAAAAGAAAGGAGTGTTGAAGCACAACTATACCTGGGTAAAATGAAAAATGTTGTCAATAAAGTGAAGCACGTCTTGACCCTCGGCATCTCTGAAGTGTTCAGCCATAGTCAATCCGGTAAGCCCGACACGAGCACGGGCACCTGGGGGTTCATTCATTTGACCGTACACAAGAGCACCCTTGCTCTCACTCTAGATACATAAAAAAGCACAAATAAGCAATAAGATAACATGAAATAGAAACCGTAACTATATTATAAGTGAAAATTCAGAGCACATACCTGTTTGTCACCTAGCTTGATGACACCGCTCTCCATCATTTCTCTATAAAAATCATTACCTTCACGGGTACGTTCACTGACACCAGCAAAGACAAAGAAACCACCTGGAGACAAAGTAAAAAAGATGGTCCATAAAAGGTGTCGAGCAGATTAAGATGTCTTAATGTAGCAACAAAAATCGACCTACCATGGGCCTTAGCTACATTATTGATAAGCTCTATAATATGCACAGTTTGACCGACACCCACATAATCAAACAGACCAATCTTTCCTCCTCTTTAGTATGGTGCAAGAAGATCGAAAAAAACAATCACATTTCATTATCATGCTAAATTGGAGTTTTTAGAAAATCAAAAGAGACTGTTAATCACATTTCATTCCTAAAGTTACCTTGATACCAGTGACAAGGATCTGTTGTTCAGTTGCCTACTCAACAAACGCTAGGGCTTCTCTATGAATAGGCAAATAGTGATCGGTCTCTGTAAAATTTAATGACACATGCTATATAACAACCACAAATTTTCATCTATGTAATTATCCATCTATTAAATTAGATACAATTGTCATCAATGTAATATCTAATTAAATTAAGTACAACCATTTTCACGAGAATATTTTTGCTTTATTCCACCTATTATGCAACGTAACTTGCATAACCTAAGTAAAAGAGCTCACGCAACCTACCTATGCCAATTTCATCAACGTTTATAGCCAGTAAACGTTATAATATGTCAAGAAATATGTTTTAAACTCTATTTTATCATACGTAATCTATTTAACGTACTTTTCAAAATGTTATTACAAAACGGATTTCAAACGTTAACATTTATATCAATACCCTAATTATATGAAATGTTTACATATAAAGTGAATGTTCAAGCTTGCAAGGCATGTGTACAAGTGTACAATGCATAACTTTTGAATAATGTACAACTCCCTAAAGCTCAAAGTACAAGTTAAACATGCATAGAATTCAAACTAGGTCCTTTTCCCTCCAAAATCATGTTTATTTCTTACCACCACTTTAACATAAGTTACAACACTTAAAGCACAACTTCTAAACCAAGAAACTAAACCCTAAATCATTCTAAAACCCCAATCTTAACCCCAAACCCTAAACAAAACCCTAATTCTAACCTAAACCTAGACAAAAACCCTAAACACCTAAAACTAATTCTAACCTAAAAACCAAGCACCTCAAGCACCTCAAGAACCTTAAGCACCTCAAGCACCTCAAGTACCTCAAGCACCTCAAGCACCTCAAGTAGCTCCATGAATCACCTCCTTGCACCCTAGCTATTACTTGGTCACTACTCTACAGCAACTTGGCCACCACTCCACTTAACTTGGTCACCACCCCAAGTAAACTTGGGCAGTACTCTTTTCTTTACACTATATATACACACATACATACATACAATTTCAATTCATCATCAAAACTTTATACTACCTTAAAATTATATTCTAGCCATGCCATAGAAGAGAAGAAAGACTGTTTAAGCTAAGTAGAGGCCAAGATTTAAGAATAAAGAAGTCTTTGATTCATAACTTAAAGTGTTCGACCCATTTCATCAATTTTGACCCATTCAAGCTTTTGTAAGTCTTCACCTTGTTCTATAAACTCTTGTATTGTTTTAGATTATACATCAGCTCCTATACATCCTTATGATCTTATGAAATCAGCCCTTAAACCCTAAAGCTTACTCATTTGGTTTTCCTAAACCAAACGCACTCTAAAAACCCTAAAAAGCTATTTTCATGTATCTAACAAGCTATAAGCCATAAGATGTTATAATAAGCTATTTCAATAAGCTCATTTATCATTTCTATCAGCTTGAAAACTAATCTTAAAGCCTTAAACCTATCGGGTTAATCATTTTAAACCAAACAAACCCATTTTGGATTTTTAAGCTCACAAGCTCTTTTCATAAGCTATAAGCTCATAAAAGTTACTTATTTTAACTTATATTATTAAGCTATAACCTACAAAATTTATTTCTAAATCAAAAATATCAATATTATGGTTTTTGGACTTAATTCGTAAATGGTTTTATGCAAAGGGGTATATATTGTAAATTCTTGAAACATATAACTTGAGGGGCTAAAAATTTAATTATCCTAAAGTTAAACTTCAGGGGTTGTTTTTTCATACTTGAAAGTTAAAGGTTTAATGTTTGAAAAATATAATTAAAGGGTTAATTTTATAAATATATATATATCAAGGGTATAAATTATCATTTTCATATTCTTAAGGGTATTAAATGTAATATTTTTATATTAATTATAAAAATATATTTAAATATTATGAGACTCGATTTTATTAAAACCCGACACATTTGTCATTATCATTCGTAGATCGAAACATTATAAAATCAATTATGTTATATATTTAACATAATTTATCATTCGCTAGCTTTTGAAGAAACTTAAAAGGATAAAACCTTATCATTTAATCTATAACGTATCACGTTACTAGGGAGTTTCATGTGAGGGGTTTCATTTAAGTAGACGTTTTGACGAGTTGCTGGATTTACGCTTTAAAGTGTCCTATCTCCTCAAACGTTTACTACATGACCTTTGGATTATGATAGCCTAAACAGTGATACGATATTTTCACAAGTTATCAAACCAAAAACCGTTAAACTTTATGAAATAAAGTTGGTAATATCAACAATCGAACTAAGACTTGACATATTACCCCCAAGTTGCATGATGAGGCTGTTTACTCTTATTTGAATCAAATTTTAAATCAATCAACTACCTTGATAAGGTGAGTTCGTAGTCCCACATTTACATATTTTCTAAATCCCGTGGGGAGATACATGCTATAAACCATAAATACAAGTGTTTTACAACTCTATGCTATCCTGATATATTATTGCCTAAGTTTTTCTTCACTGCCAGTATTTCTTAATCATGAACCATTAGTCACTTGCGAGTGAACATGAATATTGTAGATAGATCTATTGGGGGTGACGACTCCCGTTGGTGTACCCGTACATGGGGTAACCAAACGCACTATATTTGAGAACAAAGGATAACTTTGGCAAGTTACCTTTCCTTAAGGACAGTTGTTCCTTCAAGTCGTTAAATTGACTTTGGATGTTAATGTTTGGTTGCATGAGCTTAGGGCAATAATACTGTTTTTCCTGATAATTGTATGTGTTGTAATTATTACCACTTATGATGACTTGTATTTGATTATTACATTTCAAACCTGTGAATTTCACTCAACTATTGTGTTGACCCTTTTAGCATGTTTATCTCATGTAATTTAGCAAACTATGGCATGAAGTGGCATTAGACATGAGGACGTCTAAAGATGTTATCATTCAACTTTATGTTTTGAAATGTGTTTTGGGACCTCTTTTGTAAAAACTCTGATAAATAATGAATGATAACTAAATTTTCCAAAACATCTCTTTTGAGTCGTTTTCTATTATTGTGACTATGATTCATGAAGTAATACCTCAGATTAGCTTCCGCTGCTATATGTCAAATATGGGAGTGTTACAGAGTCTAAGAAAGGCAATTCCAACTTAGGTTTCACTTGGTAAGACGGGTCATAAGAAGAACTAGGTACTTCAACAGTATGAGACGGATGTTCAAATTCGAAGTTTTAATGGTAAGGTAACTAACGAAATTGGCGGATTATGACAAGTTTCAATGTTATGTACTACGGTATTATGTAAAATCATGAAAAAGGTTTCAAAGACCATCGTGTCATTCACATTGTCTTCAGAAAAATCCTAGTATTTATATAGATAACTCTTATATAAATAAGTGTAGAGTATGTGTGAAAGAATGTAAACAGATCTTTGTATATATATAAGCAAGACCCTCATAGTAATATACGTACTATAATATAAATACGTATATGAATCATGTAATCATCTAGTATGACCAACTAATGCAACAAACAGTATGTGTATGTCGCATTAAAACCCTTTTGTATGATGCAATGTTTGTACAACGGTTATAGTCTAGGTAAAATGCAATCTAGTTCTCTATAAACTTGGCTCTGATTACTCCGATTACCAACTGGTAACACACCCTAAAAAATGGGGTGCAGCGGAATATGTTTCTGGGAGTGTTACTTCATAATACCATTGCTCAAGTCAAGAGAGAACGGCCTCTAACTGTGTCGTTTGAAAAGAAATCTTGAATTATTTAGACTCCAATGCACATCACATAAGCCAAGCATCTAATTCACCTGAGAAAAACATGCTTAAAAAGTGTCAACATAAAGTTGGTGAGTTCATAGGTTTTTGTAAGTATAAATGTTGAACCAAAGTTTTGTAAAGTATGTATGACCGTTCCAACCCTTATATCTTCACCAAAATGTATGTATGAATGTTGGAAATTAAAGAGTTATAAATTATGCATGACCATTTAAATCCCCAAATAGTCACAAAAGGTTAAGTATAGTTGGACCACCATTGTTCAAGTATGTATTGCCACTTTATTCAAGGCAACATAAATATTCATGTGTGTATAAAACAATTATTATGATTACTCTAAGTTCATGAAACTGTTACGTAGACCCCTATATATGCCACTTTATTCAAGGCACCATAAGTGTTCATGTTCATGTAAATGTTGTGCTCCGACATGCTATAACGTTTGTTTTTCCAGTGATAGCTAATCACCCGAACGGAGCTGTCACACCCGAATAGATCTATTTCATAACATTCGCGCTTACCCTCTGAGTAATTAACAGTTCAATCCGCTTAAGCTAATCCGTAATCATTTGGGTAAAAGTAAAGTAATGTCATTATTTTCAAAAATAAAGTGAAACAAGCAATGTATATCATCCTAAAATAAGTAATTGAGTATGTACACCAGTTTGTAAAACGATTTGTAAATGCACATGTAATAAATTCAAACCAATCATATAAATGAAGTTGGTAACAAGCATGTTCTCACCCTAAAAGTTGTAAAGTATATGCAAAACAAGTAAAACGTGGGGCTATAAACTCACCTTGAGTGAATAGATAACAAGTATATCATATGCGTGAATAAACGTCACGTGGGTTTCCGAATGCAACCTAATTAATTATAGGTCGTATGAGTACTAAGTTCTTTGAATAACTAACACCATATATAATTCTATATAGCTACATCACCATCTAATTGTATTTGTGAAATAATATTTAAATCGCGTTTATAAATAATAACCCCGTATTTGTACCCGTATAATCGTATAAATAGTTCAATCGCATTTGGAAAATAATATTTTTAAAATTTAAAACATGCATAAATATTATTTAAGTGATTCTAAAATGTTTCGCAATTTTTTTTATTAAAAACGAACCAACACTATTCACGTCAGGAAATAGTGCACAAGTATAAAATAGCGCGTATCTTTCTCGTTTGAAGTCCGTTTTGTACGTTCTTTATGTCCACGCTTTCGTATATCAAAATATTACATTTTAATATTCTAGTCCTCTGATGAATAGTACTTTTACTATTCATGCACTTTTATAAAATTATTTTTATAAATTTAATTAGCGTAGTCTCGTAAAAGTCGTATCTTATTCGTTTTAACTCCGATTTTAGTGATTCTTTCGAGCACGTCTTCGTAATTAAAAGTTCTATCTAAGTATGATATTTTCAAAAAAGCTTCTGAGATGATCAGTAGTTGATTTTTATAAAATTACTTTTATAAAAATACTTTTTATATAATTAATTATCGTAAACTTACAAATAGCATAACTTCTTCATTATAGCTCGGTATTTCGAGTTCTTTATAAGCCTACGATCCTTGTAACATGTAGTATTTTATAAAATTAAAAAATAAATACTTTATTTTCGAGATTAAAACAGAATGTTTATGATTTTTACATAAAATGTGTTTAAAACTTGTTTTTATAAGTTTTTAGCTTAGTTAATTTACTACAAGTCCTTTAGTCCATAATTTGTCCAAGTAATGTCCATGATAAAAGTTCTTAACCTCAATATAGCATATTATAAAGTATTTCAAACTATGATCAAGTGTAAAAATCCATTTTACATGTTAATATGTTTCCTAGATGGTGATTTACTACATAGACATTATATACACATAAAATCACAAATGTAAAGAGTGTAGGGTTTTCGGATGACCTTAGAATGAAGTATAATGAAGAGAAACAAGATCTAAACCCTAACTTATCAACAAAACCCAAGCTTCCAAATCAAGAAAACCCTAATTTCACTTGAAACCCTAATCTTGAACCTTTCTTGTTTAACCATTTTAAACACTAAACCAAGCCTTCAAACCTTCTTGTAATACCTTAGATATGTTGTTACATCACTTGTATGCTTGCTAAATAAGTTTTATATGGACTATTTAGGGGATTTGAGTTTGGCCGTGGGTTTGGAGAGACAAAGAGAGAATTAGGAGAGTTTTTCTAGCAAGTAAATGAGTGTGTGTGTTTATCTAACTAGTTAGCTCTCATTTATAATAATTGTAGCTAGTTGGTATTAATTCTAGATAAATAATACACTATGTTGTACAATATGAGGAAATCACGGAAGAAAATAAGCAAAATACTAGTCATGTACTATGTATATTGAGTCTAGGTTTGTACAAGACTTTAGCAATGATTTTTGTGATATTTTCTCTTATATTCTTCACCTATTCGGCCACATGTACATAAGTATAAATTGTGTCATTTTTGGGTATTAGGTATAACTGTGGGTATTTGGTTGAGTATAGATAGATTTTGGTGGTTCTGTGAATGCCTAAATGTATTTTATCGCGAAACATAAACACTTTACGTGACCAATAAAAATAAAATATGAAAAGTTAATAATTATCCTCCAAATAATCATATAACACCAGTTTGATGTAAACTTTTAATTGTTTGATGTCCGTTTACGTTGAATGTTGATTTTTAGTTTACGCGATTTAGCTAAACGTTAGAAATTTAAAGTGAACGCATAAAAGTTTAAAATAAATAATTAGATGTTCATTGATGTAAAAAAGGTGTAAAAATGTGAGTTGTTACATTCTGGGAGAGTAGAAACGATGAGAGCAAATCATACCAAGCCTGTGGAGCTTGTTTCAAACCGTAAAGGGCTTTCTTAAGTTTATACACATGGTTGGGATTCTCTGGATCTACAAACCCATCCAGTTGACAAACATAGACCTCCTCACGTAGTATGCCATTCAAGTACCCAATCTTCACATCCATTTGATAGACGATCATGTTCATATAAGCAACAAACGTAATAAATATACGGATGGCCTCGAGTCGTGTAACTGGAGCAAAAGATTCTTCAAAGTCTATGCCTTCTTCTTGACGATATCCCCTCGCTACCAAACAAGCCTTATTTATCAACACACCTCCTAGTTCATCTAATTTCACCTTGTATATCTACTTCAAGGTAATAATCATAACTCGATCCGGACGAGGTACGAGCTCCCAAAATTTAAGACGTTCAAATTCATTGAGTTCTTCTTGCATGGCTTTAATCCAGCAGGATTCCGTCAATGCTTCTTTATAACTCTTTGGTTCAACGAAAGAAAGGAAAGCATCAAAATAACAGAATAGGGCTTCATCTTATAGTTGATGTCGAGTGGAGACCAGTCTAGAAGGAACACCAATAACATTATCAATCAGGTGATCTTTGGTCTATTTATTGATATGTTTAGGTGGTTGATTTAGTGAGTGCACATTATTTGGAATAATAACCTAAGATGAGGATTCTTCAAAACTTGGTTCTAGGATTGGAATACCAAACGAGTAATTATTATCCATGTGTGCAACTTTAGTATCATGATCTGCTTCTTCAACACCGAGAGGAATAACTAGTGATGGTATTTCTTGCGTTGTTTGTGAGGTACTTGTAGATGGTAAATCTTGATCAATTATAGTTAAGGAAGGTGTACTGGTTAAAATAGCAGGTCCTGAAGCAATGACTGCAAGAACTTGAGAATCAACACGAGGTGGAGGATTAAGGTACTCATCAAACATTAGGTGAAACAATGTTTCCGAATCGTTCTTTCTTAGTGGGACATACGGTGTTGGAGAAGGAATGCTTTGCATGGGTCCTAAACTGATTATTCCAGGAGTCATAAGTTTGGGCCTGAGTCTTGAACTGAATTGTTCATAAGCCATTGTTCTTGTTCATCATATATAAATTCCTTGAACCCTTAGTTTCGAATATATCACTTTTTTCAGCAAACAAACTCTAAGTCTTTCCTTTTAAGGATTGAACGATGTACCTACACTTAATTTAAGAGTACTTGCACTGACATTAAGAGTTTGTTCGCATTCATATAGGTTAGTGATATCTTCATTTAAACTAGTTAGGGGTTCACTGTTAACCTTGGTTGTGCTAGAGGTGAATATCTTTCTAGTTGGAACCCACCTAAGACCAACAGTGTTGAAAATTCTACCCGTGGGTTTCCACCTAAGACAAGATCTAGGAGACATTTCTTATACACATCGGAGGAATTATTGGGAGAAAAACTATGTCCTATAATGATCTTCCTATTAGGTTTCAAAGAATGGCACTTTAGTTTTGTGGGTTTGTTACTGTTTCTAGTCTTATTGAATTGAACCATAGCACGAGAATTCACTTCATTTAGGAATTTGTTACACAGGCATCATGATTTGCAATAAAGACACATTTCTGACAAGTTGAACAAATAAAGTGTTTGGAGTCCAAAAATGAACTAGAATTCCTAGAGTGATTTACTTTTTGCATAATTTTTAATGTTACATCACTACTCTTAGATGCAGACCAATTCCTAGACATTTGATTATTGCTCCTAAGTTTTGGTGTACAAGCATTAGGAGTGTGGTATGTTCTAGCAGAAGGCATTACCCTAGGTTTAAAATTCGTATTTTGTCTTGTGTTTTTTCTTAGCTTCCTCTAGATAGTAATTATGAGCCATGTCATTTGACCCATACGATTCTTTAGAACTATTCCTAGATGAGCCAGATGCAATCACATGATGAGGTTTTACAAATATAGATTCTCTAACTTTAGGCAAATAATGAGGAGTGACTAGTTTTGGCAAATCGTTATTTACATCAACTTGGGAGGCAAACCGTGGTTTTAAAAATTTTGGTCATTCAGATTGAAAAGCATTCGGTTGTCTAACAACTTATTGGTTTCTGAGTGGTTGTAAAACCGGTTTCCCCATGATTGATGGTTTTGCAAACTTAGTATCCACGCTATTCCTTTTTAACTTTCTTAATTCATTTTTCAATGATGCATTCGCAAAAACCTTTTCCTGAATCTGAGCTTTTAAATCATCATTTTCAACAGACTTTGCGTTGATTTGAGCAATTAGAGATTCACTATATTCTTTGGATCGAACACGTGTCTTTTTAATTGAGTCAAACAGGTCTTTGTAAAATGATTTCAAATGATCTCGTTCTTGTCTTAAATTTTTATTTTCAGAAAGTAATTTTGCCACACTATGCTCCAACTTAATGTTTATTGTTTCAATCTCATCAATGTCCTTCTTTACATTTTCCACACTATCTTTTCCACTCAAAGATTTAATCCTATCCTTCAACTTTCTTATGACCGTGTCCTTTTCTTGTGATTGAGCTTTCAATTAATTGATTTTAAATAACTGATTAAATGTAGGAGCATTTTGGTTTTCATGAGAATTGTCCTTTTGAAAAATTTCTTGATTGAGTTGAGTTGTTAATTCCAAAGAAATGCAATGATTTTCTAGTGTTGAATAAATTTTCAAAAGTTTATCGTAAACATCTTTTTTAATCAAATCTTTTTTTTGAAAAGCTTAGTCTCAAGTTCTAGACACTTATTGCATTCATCCACACATGACTTAGACACATCAAGAATATCAATAAAATTCACAGCAATATGCATATTTTCTTGAGACATGATTTTGTTCAAGAGTTGATCATTATCAATACGAAGTTGTTTGATTTGAATTTCAAGAGTGTTTTTGTCTACAGAACATTGATCAACAGCAGCTTGCATTTGGTTAAAAACTGTTTGAACTTCAGTAATTTCATCTAGAAGAGTTTTATCAAACGCATTAAATGTATCTTTTAAAACTTTTAAAAATGGAATTATTTCAGTTAATAAACAAGCTTTTTTATGTTTAAACCCTAAGCACCTGCAGATATAGCATCAGGTGTGGTTCTCTTTTTCACCACCTTGTCAAAACTAGCAAGATATTATTTTAGCTTTTTAAGACTTTCATTTACCAAATTTACCTTAGGAAGTTCACTAGGAGCTTCAATTCTAACAAGTGTATGTGACTTAACAGATGTGTCAAAACTATAGTATGAATGTTTTAACCATAAAGCTTGTTCTACAAACAATTCTTTTTTAGTAACAAAACAATTACCAAAATCTTCAGTCATTTTATTCAACTTTGAATAATTAATTAGAGAAATATTAATTTTCTGTTTTATTGAAATTGGATCATTTTGTTTATTAAGCATCTTTGATCGACTCTCTTCTTCTAAAATCATTGTCTCTTCATCATCAATTACATAAATCACATCATGTTTCTTAGCAATCACACTACCATCATATAATGTTGGTTGAATCTGCTGAGATTTTGTTAAGATGAAATGGATTTTGATAACCAAGAGCTTGTTTATGAGGGTTATAGTAAAAAAACTTATGGTTTCGTTAGCATATGCATTTCTTGTGTAGATCGATACAACTTACAAAGAATGTTTTCTAGTTCTTTATTTTGTTTTTCCAAAATAATTTCCTTGTTAATGTATTTAGATTCTTTTTCTTTAGAGTCTATTTTGAAAACAGTTAATGTTGTTGATAAAGATTCTTTTTCTTTGACATGATTAGAAAGAGTTTGTTTAAGTGTATCGATCATCTGCTGCAAAGCCGCAAACTTTGCATTTATATTCCGAATTAGGTCATCCATTTGAGAATCTATTAATTTTTCACATTTGTTCAAATCTACATTAAGTCTTTGTTCAAAAATGGTGACATGTTCTTTGTATCTCTCAAGCTCAGCGGAAATGTAGGAACAGCAAGACAAGAGTCCAATTTAGGAAATTCAGCTTGAGATTGTTGTGTCACAGATAGAGATATGTATGGTTGTAGAGAAACTGATTGTTGCAGTAGATTGACTGGAGTGTGATGGTGTTGATGATGAATAGGTAATCCATAAACTGGTGTGAATTGTTGATGGGATGGATGCATTAAAGGAACTGAATGTTATGGAGATCGAGAGGGATTGTATAGAGTTTGAGAATTGGCTACCAATGTAAGAGGATCTGGATATCTTTTACGCATGATACGTACTTCATTATCATGTCGTTCATGTTGATTGAGGTATGATCATAGTTGGTGGTATACAAACTCTTTGCTAACTTCACCTTAGTGACAAACTTGCTCCATTCTGGTGGAAGAGAATTTAAAAACTTAGTATTGACTAAAACTTGCTGCATTGTCATCCTAATAGTATGCATGTCGGTGATCAGCTAAGAGAATCTCTAGTAATAATCATGCAATGTTTCACCCTAAACGGAAGCAAACTTATCAAACAAGTTGTACAATCTGCATTCACGTTCTTGATATGATAATTTAGTGCCTTTCGTTAGTAGCTTGACTCTATCCCAAATATCCTTAGCTGCCTTTTGATGATTGACAAGTGAATACACATCGGGCGGAAGACCGTAAAGAATGATATTTGTTGCCTGAACATCACAGTCATCTTGAAGTTGTTGTACTTCAGTGAGTTCAAATATTCTTAGGTCTAGTCTTCCCATCTTCTCCTACTACCGTTGGATAGACCATTGGACCTTCATCGATTGAATCAAACATCATCCTACCAATTTTCTTCCCTTCGATGAATAGACGTATATGACTTGCCCATGAATCGTACATTGATTTCTCAAGCATTGGAGGACGGTTCTTAGCTCAGCAACAATTGTGTTATGCTAAAGTAGTCATTTTGTTTTAATTGAAAAGTGAAATGATTAACGATAGATTGAATATTGATAAGGGAGGATTGTGTTAAGGGATGTTGTTGTCAGTGATTAAGATTGATATTTCACGGGATTTTATAAATCTTCACTAAAACAGAGAAATCTAAGTATTTCATGGGATTTTAGAAAGTAAGACAAACCGTAGAAAATAAAATCTTTTTGTGATTAATGTAATGTTTCTCAAGAAATATGTCAATGTAATGTTTCTCAAGGAATATGTCACTATAATGTTTCTCAAGGAATATGTCAATGTAATGTTTCGCTTGGTGTATGAAAACTGGACAGAGTTTCGTTTTGCACAATTACGTATTTCGCTCGAGTTAACAACCTGTCATAAATCGCATGCATACATAAATCGCATACATATTTCGCTTGGCATATTTCGCTTGACCTAAGAAAAATTGAGCAGAGTTTTGTTTTCTAGAAATGACATAAATCGCTTGACCTTCAACCTGTCATATTTCGCTTGCATACATATTTCGCATACATATTTTGCATGGAAACATATTTCGCTAGCTTCAAACCTGTATATTTCGCTAGCTTCAAACAGACTACATAAACCGCTAGCTTCAAACAAAAAACGTACTTTTTTGACAAAAATCACCAAAAACACACCCTTTTTGACGTTTTACCTTGATTTTTCTTATACAACTAGTTATCTTAGGCCTAGATCTTGCTTAAAAACATAAACTTTAACACTTTTAAAAACAAAAATCAGGGTATG